>PVHY01001617.1:85566-151593 GCA_004024945.1 Uropsilus gracilis | reverse complement strand
CTCCCTTCCTTCCTTCCTTCCTTCCTTCCTTCCTCCCTTCCTTCCTTCCTTCCTTCCTTCCTTCCTTCCTTCCTTCCTTCCTTCCTTCCTTCCTTCCTTCCTTCCTTCCTTCCTTCCTTCCTTCCTTCATTACTTTTTCCTCTTTAAGTCTGAATCTTCAAGTGTGCTACTTCTTCCTTCCATTATTTTTTTAATTCTTTGTTCCTGGCTTTTCCCTGTGCCCTTTATTTCCTCCATTGTTTTGTTAGCTTCCACCAACTGTTTTTTAAGGATTCATTATCATTTCTTAATTTGTTGATCACGTTTTCCACCTCATTCTTTTCCTTTTCTCTTTTCTCTGTTAGATCTTCCAACTTTTTGGATTATGACAGTTCTGACTTCTTTTTTCTGTCATGTCATAATATTTTCAGCACCCTGGCATTTGATTACAGTTGATTTCAGATTTACTTTCTCAGATGCATTTGTCTCAGGATGGTAAACTTGATCATTTGTGTTTTTCTTTCTTCCAATATTTTGCTCTGTCCTTGGTGTGCTCATATCACTGGTGCCAGTGGGAATTATTTCTTGGTGGTACTGCTGGTTTGTACAAGTTTCTATTGAGTGCATGGGCTGCAGTGGTTGGTGGGTAGGAGTAGAATTGCAGGTCCCCTCAGCTTCTCCCTCAGGTCTTATTGTCTGGATGTTTGCTCATTTTAGAAAGAACCTTGGTTTGTTCTTACTTTGTTGTGGGCTTCTGTGTTTGGATACTGGGCATCTCCAGTTTTCACCACAGTCTTTTTTTTCCTGCAAAAGGCTATTGATGATGGGTTAATTTTCTTTTGACTTCAATGCATACCCCAATTATCACTGATTTGGGGATGTTTGGAGACTTTTATTTCTTAGTGCTTTCAGCAGACCACCCACATGTTGTTGGCATCTTTTTTCTATGTTAAGTTGGAGTATAAGCTATCTGTCCAGCAGCAGGATGCTTAGCCTCTGTCAGCAGTAATATTTGGCCTCGTCAGGGATGCATCAATTATTTGTCCTTTTTCAGAGGCAGTGCCAGTAACAGCCTTTGTGGGACCCATGCTTGGGCTTTCCTCCCTCTCCCCCACACAATGCAGTGACCAAAGGGTGCATGCTCTACTTCTTTCATGACTTTTTGATGGCTTCTGTGATCACCTCTGAGTCCCACTGCATATATGGCCCCTGTGTCTGCACACACTTCCCTGTGTTGCACACACACACACACACACTTCCTTATGGCTCCTGGGACATTCCTTGTGGTTCCTGAGCACATTTCCCTGTGGTTTTGGTGTAGTCAGGGTTGCCAGAGAGCCTGTTTCTCTCTGTGCTCACCTGAGCACTTGCTTCCTTGCTCCCTTCTGTGTGCTTCCCTTGAAGGTCCACCCTTCCCTCTAAATTCCACATGCAGAACCCTGCATGATCCCTGCATGATCATATTTCCCTCTGGTTCTAGGCCTCCCAACACCACTGTTGTTGCCAGTGTCTCCAGCAGGCAATGAGGTCTGAATGTGCTTTTTCTGTACCTCTCCCATCTGGGGTAAAGGCTGCTGCAGAGTTCTGGTCTCTCAGACACTTTAACAATGAAAGTATTCCCAGATGTTCATGTCCACTGTTATGGAATTGGTTTGTGTTGTTACAGTTTGTTGCTCACCTGAAGGTATCTGAAGCAGCCAAATCTAGGATGTTTGGATGTTGGTGCTCTGGGGCTGTAGCTCCATGCTGGCTGCAATGTGCCGCTCATAGTGTTGGTGGGCTAGCCTTCCTTGACTAGCAGGCCTGTGCTGGAGGCCAATGGGCTCCTTTTTGTGGTTCCCTTTTGGAGTCCTGGGCATCCTAGAAAAGTGCTGACATTCTCCAGCTGACTTGGGCCTTCTGTTGTTGCTGGGACTTCATACTCTCTTCCCTTTTATAATTGTTTTGAGGAATGGGGTTGAGCTTTCCCTCTCTCTTCCTCCATGTTTCAGTTAATTCATCTTTGAAAAGTTTGCTAGAACTGGCTGGTAAAGTCATCTGTCCTGGACTTTTATTTTGGTGAAGTTTTGATTCCTGTTTTAATTGTTAGTGATCAATCTGTTCATGCTTTCTATTTTTACCAATTCACTCTCAGATGATTTTATAGTTTTAATATCCCTAGGATATTCGGCCTGCTAGTATATATGTTTTTACAATTATTTCTTATTATCTTCTGAATTTGTATAGTATCTGTTGTAGCTTCTTTTTTAAAGTATAGATGCTAGTCACTTGGTTTCTGAACATTTTTTCTTAGCAAGTCTAGTAGAGTTGTTTATTTTGTTTATTTATTCATGTAGTCACCTTTTGTTTCACAGATATTTTGATTTTTGTCTTTTTTTCTGTTTCATTTATTCTTGCTGTAGTTTTGATTATTCACATATTTTAGCTGGCATTCATTCTAGCTTTGCATTTCTTTTTTGTTTCCAAAGATGGAAAGTTGCATTATTTACTTGAATTCTTTTTTGTTTCATCATGTAGGCTTGTATAGCTACAATTATGTAGCTATACACTTCCCAAATAGTACTGCTTTTGCTATGTCTCTTTCTTCAAAGTCTTTTATTTTTAATTTCTTCTTTGATTTCCTCAAGGACCCAATAATGTTTTCAATAATGTGTTGTTTAGTATCTATGTGTTAGAAGATTCCCTACTTTCTTTTTGTAGTTGAATTCTAGAGTGATATCTTTCCAGTCAGATTGGTAAGATTACAATTTTCATGTATTTGGTGATACTTGTCTTGTGTTCCAATAAATGATCAGTCATGGAGACTATTTCATGTATATTTGAGGAAAATGCATATTTTATTGAAGGGGAGTGATACAAAGTACTGTAGATGTCTATTAGGTGCATACGGTCTAATTCTATGGGTAAGGTTATGTGTACCTATCATTTTCTCTTTCTGTAATCTGTTCATTGATGAGAATGTGGTGTCAAATTCTTCTGCCACAATTTTATTCCTTCTAATCTTTGATTTCAGAGTTGATAAACAGTACTTAATATGTTTTGACATCCCTTAATTTATAACATTTTGATGAATGCTATGTTTTTGATATTTCCACCCCATAATCATTATAGCGTATAGATACTCTAGTATCCAGTGCTACATATTTTAATTAAAATTCCATTTTGTCTGATATAAATATAGCAGCCCCTGCCTTTCTTATAAGAGTGTTCAAAACACTTTATTTATTTAGTAATTAATTTTAGTTTTTAATTGATTGCATCTATATATAGTACATCATTGTATATATATTCTATATATACTATATTGTATACTATATATATATATATAAATCATATATATTGTTGTATATTTGCATCATTGTCTGTCCCAAGATTCTTCCACCACCTTTCACCTGTGAACCATCATCTAAATCTCTTGTGCCCATTCCTCTCCCGATTTTACCCTCTCTCCTTTATTGCTCAATGCTTCAGTTCTGATAACAGTTTTAAATTTGTCTTGTCTGTTTTTCCCTATATCCCACATAAAAGTGAAACCATGCAGTATTTCTCTTTTTCTTTCTTATTAACATGATTCCTTCTAGCTCCATCCATGTTGCTCTAAATGACATCAGTCTTTTTTGATTGATGAGTAATTTTCCATTGTGTACATATACCACAACTTTTGATACATTCATCTATTTATGGGCATTTGGGTTGGGTTGTTCTCATATTCTGGCTATTATAAATAGTGCTGCAATCAACATCTGAGGACAGCTCTCTTTTTGAATTAGTGTTTTTTCATCCTTTGGATAGATTCCCAGAAGTGGGATAGCGGGATCAAATCATATTTTCATTTTCGTTAGTTTGAGGGTACTTCACACAGCTTTCCATACTGACTGTACTGGTATGCTTTCCCACCAGCAGTGTAAAAGTGTCCCTTTCTCTCCACATACACACCAGCATTTGTTGTTGCTTATTTTTTTAATTATATGGACCACTCTTACTGATGTAAGATGGTATCTCATTGTAATTTTGATTTGCATTTCCCTGATTACTAGTGATGTAGAGTGTTTTTCATGTTTATTGGACATTTACATTTCCTCTTTCTGAAGTATCTTTTTTTTTTTTTACTGGACTTTTTGTTTTGTTTTGTTAAGTTGTATAAGTTCTTTGTGGATCTTTGTTATCAGACTTGTATCATATGTATGGAGGGCAAATATTTTTTCCTATTGTTAGGTTTTTTGTTTGGTTTGGTTTGGGACACTTTACATTAAATCCACTTTGTATATACAGTGAAGATGTGTCTCCTTAAGACCATTGTAATTTGAATTTTACATTCTAATCCAACAAGATATTCTGTGTCTTATATTGATGTGTTCAGTCCATTTACTGTTAAAAGGTTAGTTGGCATATTAAGACTGTTGCAATCATCTTTTTTACCTTAATTATTAAATCTATCACTTCATTCAATTCTTTGTGAGTAGTCTAATCATTGGTTGCATCCTAAACATTCTAATATTTCTTGGGGGAGATAGCCACATTGTATACATTTCTACTTGTCCATTACTATTTGTCTGAGAATCTTTTATTTTTCCCTTACATTGCAAATAGAGCCTTTCAATGAGGATTATTCTTGTTTAACGACTTTAATTTTCTCAATGATGTTATTCCATTCACTTTTTTGCTACAATGTTGTTTTAAAGAAATCTGACCTTAGTCTGAATTTGGTTTCTTTATATATTTTGTTTCTTCATCTTCATCTTATAACTTATAAATTTGGGGGATTAACCCTTATCATATGAATGGGGTTCAAAGCATTTTTTCCCAAGAAGTAGGCCTTCCTCTTCATCTCTCCTTGTGTTGTACTCATGGCAGTTTTACTTCTTTTATTGCTTGCATGAATTTTATTTTTGTATTTATATTCTCAGATGACTTGAATCTTCTGATATTTGTCTTTCACATTTTGACTTTTAATCACAATAATTACTTCAAGGTCCAATTTTTTTTCTTCTCATGTGAATGCCACCACTTTAATTTTATTTATTTATATGTGGCATTCCTTTACATATTCCAAAGTTTCTCCATTGCTCCATGAATGGACAAATGTAAACAATGTGCTATGAATGTAAATGTGGACATATTTATTCATGTTATTTGGATAGATATCTAATATAAAATCTTGAGAAATGTCCAAAACGAATATCCACTGAGACTATACCAGGTTGCATTGCTACCAAAATTGGATGGAATTTATTGGCAGCCTCATCGTCTTTTTTTTTTTTTTTTATTGCTATTCTCAATGGGTGAAATGGTATCCCACTGTGATTTTAGTTAACATATTTCTTATGACAAGTGATTTGAACCTTTTTTCATATGTCTATTTAGGCCACTTGAATGTCTACTTTAGAGAACTACTATTGAGGTCCTTTGCCAATTTTTTAAATTGAATCAGTTGTTTCTTTGTTCTGGATAAATGTAAGTAACATAAATTTGGGGAAATGGCCTTATCAAATGAACGGGATTCAAAACATTTTTTCACAAGAAGTAGGCATCCATTTTGTTTTTCTAATGATTTATTTTGAGATACAAAGATTTTCTCTTTGGTAAAGCCTTATTTGTTTAATTTTGCTTTGGTTTCTCCTGTTAAGGTTGGCTTTCTAAATACATATTTGTAATATCTTGTCAATTGCCCTTATATTTTCTTTCTCCACATTCTCACCCTTCTGGATATTTTGCTTCAGTTCTATAGTCAGCTATAAAGGATTAATTACTCAGTTTGTCCTTATCTGACTTTAGTTACTTCATACCCATATTAGCGTGACAAAAACTGGCATTTAGCTTTTCCCCTGCTGACACAGTTCACTTGACATTTTCCTTGACTTAGTTCACTTGACATTATCCTTACAAGCTCCATTCGTGTTGCCACACATGACTTACATTTACCTATTTTGGTCATTGTGTAGCATTCCATTGTGTGGATGGACATCTTCTTGATCTAGTCATTTATTTTTGGTTACCAAAGCTGTTTCCATAGCATACTGCTATGAACATAGGAGTACAAGTTTTCTTTCTAAATAACGTTTTTGTATTTTTTTTGTTAAATACCTAGGAATCTGACTCACATAGTAGAGGTAGTTAGAAGGAATGTAAAAAGACTAAAACAGCAATTGATTAAAAAAATGTTCCTCATGTTAAGCTGTAGAAGAATTGTTTGAGATTTTTTTGGATAGCAAGTGTTTTTATGATTTCTGTTCTCAAAAATGAGTATAGTGTGATTTTGTTCCATTGTGGTTTATAAGGTAAATTTATTTTTCACCAGTATTCTGTGAAAAGTGTTAATTTCAAACAGGTAAATATCATTGTCTATCTCCTAGAACCAAGTCAAAACCAAGATGACAGAAATCAGTGACTTTTTTTTTTGTTTGTTTTCCTTCCTAATAGGAAGTGGTAAAAATGCTTATACATATTTTTTAATGCACCTCTTTGAGAACTATGAAGATACTACAAAAACTGAATTTCACCAAATGCTACATAATTGTTCTCTAAAAGTTAATGTAGTCATTTATAATTCTATCTGTAGTGACTGTGGATTCCTTGCCAGTACTTAGTTTTATAATTTAAAATGTGTCAGCTTCTATAAAGTTTATTGGAAGTAAAGGCAATTTATTTTCATCACTACTATTGCCCACTTCTTATATTCCAAGTTATGAATTATTTTAAATATCTAATTATAATAATTTTCTTTTTTTATTTGGGAAAGTATTATAGCCATTAATTTGCTGATTAAGTAAACTCAAAGAAAGCTAAATGTTATAAACTACCAACTTAAACTTTTTCAAATCACAAATCAGAGTATTTCCCAAAGTATGTGAGCAACTCAAGATAACATTTTCAACTGGTTAAATAGAAGAGGGAGTGACATTTTTTCCTCTTATATATAAAGCTATGTTAGAAGGAGAAAATTTTATTTATGCTATCAACTGAATGTTTATAATTTTTCCCCAAATTCATGTATCAAAATCTATTCTCCAATGTGGTGGTATTTGAAGCTGAGATTTGTAAGAGATAACTACTCTGAGAGGGAATGCCATCAGTGCCTAATGGGGAGAGACATGAGTGAGCTTGTGTCCTTTCTCTCTGCACTACAATGCTGAAGCTACAAAGAAATAAACAGACTGAAAATCAGAAGATTATGTTCGAGAACCAGTGACTTTACCAGGCACTTTCATATCAAGATTCCCAAACTTCAAAACTTATCGATTCTATTAGATAAGAATTACACTACCATAATTTTTTATAACAATTCAAACTGAAATAACAGTATCTTTTGGGAAAATAATGAGAAGACTTTTTAAAAATACTTTATATGAATTTCAGTCTATGCTTTCAAACTAAATATGTATACTAAAGATATATTTAAGTCTGATGACAACTGTTGATACATACATAAGTCAATAAGAAATTATTAACATTAAATTACTGCACATAATTACACAAATTTCAAAAATAATCTTTTAAAATTATAATTACACATATATATTTAGTAACTATTTTAGTTTTAAATAATACTTAAAAAGAGTAATAAGAAACATGTTTAAAATATTTAATCCAGGTGACTTTAATGTAATAAATTAGCATTGGCATTGATTTATACTGCACAATAACTTTTAGAGAATTGTGATGAATTTTTAATTTTATGCAATATAAGAAACAGAGAAAATTTAAATTATCACAAAATTTAAAAAGAACTATCTCTTTTACTGTGGCATCTGAAATTAATGTTGATCTTCAAAACCAGGTGATTTGTATAGGTTCATCTAGAGTAACATTTTTAACTCTCAGATCAATCGTTAATATCTAAAAACAAAAAATAAAGTGATAATTAATTGTTTAATCAGAAATATGTGAATTTTAAAGACATTATTTCCAAAATTAAATGTCATATAAGTAAACAAGATATTTTTGAATTTTTGAACTTTATCTAGAGAATTCACAAATATTTCAACATAATCTCATATAATTCATGCATTATAGAGGTTATTAAAATGAATCCCAGAAAAGTGGAATGGTTATCAAAAGATAGTGAAATTAAAATTATTAAACCAAATATTTTCATTTCTACTACTCTATGCTTTCCAAAGACTCCTAAATATGAAATTATTCATAAATGCATTATATAAGTCTCAAATCTTTAAGTACTCTTCTCTCAAATTTGTACCCAAAATTTTGATTGGAAATACATTTTATTTTAGGTTAATCTCAAGGACTTTAGGAGGTTCAATCTATTGTCAATAATTTTAGTTTTATGTATTATTTTCTTTCAGTAGATTGAATTTCCATTTAATAATAGGAACCCATAATAGGAACCCTTGCAGATGAAATGTAGCTGAAGTCAAAGAGTCATTAATATTTCTAGGATACAATGACTTTATTACCATTGCTGCTTTTTCTCTAATATCCCATTTGACTTTCTGTGCCTTAGCTCAGCAAGTTTGTATTCAATAAACATTATGTAAGAGAAGAGAAAGACAATATTCTTTTATTGTTTACCAGATGCCGAGTCTTTTCTAGGGGCTTTGTGAAATTTAGTTTTTACTAAAGTACATCTGAGATTATTTCCCATACCTTTTAATAGAAGAGTTTAAATGGTGCAAGATAAATGATTTTCTTAATAATTTTTTACCAGGTTGAAGACTGACTTATTTTTACCAAAATCTAATCTAGTCCTTCTTTATCAAAGATGAAACATAGCAAGTACATTGCATGACTTTTAATATTTGTGCAAAAATTAAGCAGGATAATTGATGCTAGGGAAATATTTTAAATATTTCAAAAACTGTATTGCTAGAACAATCACATCTTTCTTTATATATAATTCCCACATCAGAATCAAACAGGAAGACCATTCCCATAAATGTATATGGGCTTGAAAACCAGTTGCTGTACATAAATACTTGTTAATTTAAATGCTTTTAGAAAGAATTGCTCCCTATGTTCTCTGGCATCTTCTTTTGGAAAAACTAATAAAATTTTTTTGTGAATGTGTAAGAAAACAGTGGAATGAACCTCTTATAAATGGTGTGACTCTATGACAAGAATTTGGTTAACATAAATTTAAAATGATATATATGTTACAACACAATATATGGCATATTCAAATTTCACTTATTTTTATAGTACAATTTGTGAGTTTTATTGTTCATTATTGTAATATAAAGTACACACATATATGTGATAAACCATCCTTTTCTTGATCAAATTGAGCATGGGGGATTGCAGCACAAACTGATTTCTACCTGTGATTGTTAATCATTGACTAATTATTCTTTTGAAGTTTAATTTTCATCTCAGGAATGCAGCTTTTTAGTTTAGGACACTACTGTTCTAAATAAATCATTACTTATTTTGGAATTTCATAAAGCAGCCAAAATATTTATTAAATTAAATTAATTAGTTAATTTAATAAATCTTTTATCTAAATAAAAGAGGCATCAAGTTCATATTTATATTGCCAAAATGAGTGTATAAATATGCAAAATATCTTATCCCAACCTTGATATAACTTATTTAAAGCCAGTACAGTAAGAAAAACAGAGTTCTGCTTTATAATGATCCTACCTGTCAACCAAAAACCAGCAAAGCAGAGCTGCTAAGTCTCGATAAGATGAAACGATCTCTTAGGTGCTGCCTGAATTTCACATTCCATGAAATACATGAGGATGTAAGACTATGTCTAAACCCCCTTCCCATTTTTAAGTAAGTATAAGTCAGTCAATCAAATGACTATTATGAAAGTTGAGTCCATCTGAAGTAATTAGTTGATTAGCCCCTAGCTGTTTTTATCTAACTTTAAACGAGAACAAGCATGTGGACACACTCAGTTTTGGCAGTACTGACATAGACTTAAATACGGATTTGATGTTTATAAAGCTGTTTTCTAGAATACATAACCTTTGAAATCCAGTCTTTGAGAACAGATTCAATGCATTTAGAATCCAAAAGAGTTTAAAGAGATTGTCTGTATGCATATACAAATTTAATTAGAAAAATACAATCTAATTAAGAGTATCTGTTCAAAGTAAAAAGTTAATTACTGTCAGAATGGTAATTTAACAAAAAAATTCTGACAGCTGTTTAGAGTGTGAATTAAATACTCATATAGCTAATTCATGGATGCTAATAGGAAACTCTACATTTTATAAGCATTTAGAAACACATCTAACATATTTTATTTTGAATGTATATATTTTATTTCTGTAAAAGTAATTTTAAGGTAATTTATATAAAGGTAACAATGATGTATAAATTTATTGTAATGTAATTTTAATTTGATGATGTAATTGTAATTTGATGATGTGAAATCATGATGCCATCTGGATAAACTGTATGCTACATCACAAAAAATAATAATATGAAATTATAAATACCTTTGATACAAATGAATAATAGAAAAAGTTATAATAGATTTTAATAATGTTTCTTTAGGAATGAGAAATTTAACATGTCAAAGAAAGCATTTTGAATAACTTTGTTTAGTAAATATTTTACTTCACTTACCTCCATTTCTTGGCTTTGTGAAAAGTCAACTGTCTCATTTCGTCCACCATATCCAAGATGAACCTCCTTTACAGAAGTTTTTTCTTTTCCCCATATATAGACGTATGCAAGTCTCATTTCATTTTTGTTTATATAACCGTTTTTCAACATAGTGCTTGTTAAGGTGGTCTATAAAGATTTTCAAAAATACCAATTTAAACAATTCATTTGAAAAATCATTTGTTAGCCAAAAAATACATTCCATACTATAAATATAAATTTGTTTAAAATGAAATATTTCTACAGTATATAGTAAGTATGAAAAGTGATAATATATGGTATGACACTAAAAATTATTTAACAGTAAAATATAAAAATGATTATTTTACATGAATACACACCTTGTTTAAGTTAAATTGTACCAAAGAATATTTATTATTTTCATAGGTGTCTGTAAAGAAAAATAAAAAAGGATATATTTAAATTTCAAATAAGAAAAGTAGTAAATACTAATGAATTTTGTTTCTGTTTCTCAATATAAAGGGTACTATATACATACATTAACATTTAGTAATTCTCTAATTTTATTTAGTCATTCAAATACAATCCAAGGGACATTGAAATGTGATTGATAAATAGAAAGGGACCTAAAAGTACAGAGAAAGTTGCTGTGTGTTTTTGTATATGTTAACACTATGGTAATTACATGTTTAAAATCATCCTAATATTATTCTGGGAGGGTGAAAAAAGTGAAAAAAAAAAAAGCTAATTTAGTGGTAGACATGGTCACCTTAATGACTTACAAAAAAATAATATAAAGAAAAAAGAACATGGTAGTCTTTGTTCCACTATTACTTAGAAAACATATTCAGTGTGTGGATAAAGAATATTATATATATATAATATATATATATATAATATTTTATCCATATATATGGATAAAGAATATGGATATGGATATATAATATTTTATCCATATATATGGATAAAGAATATTATATATATTATATATAATTAATATATAATTATATAATTATATATATATTATATAATTATATATATAATATTCTTTATCCATATATATATACATACTTTATATACACACACACACAAGATACCCAGCTATACAAAAGTATGTGAAGAAATCTTGTCATTTGCAACAACATGTCTGTAACTGGAGAGGATTAAGCTAAGTAAAAATAAATCAGGAGAAAAAAGACAGATACAGATGATTTCACTCGTATAGAGATTATCAAGAAGTAAAGTAAGGGAAGAGACAAAGCAAAACAACTAATACACTGAAATTTGACTGCAGAACAGAGTCTACCACAAGAGGAAGGTGGACACTGGATCAAAGTGGGAGGGAGCCCAGAGATTGTGATGGGAGGTTACTGGGGCTATGATGGTGGCAGTGATATGATACAATACACTTGTAAGGAGGTGTGAACCTAGATGCATAAAGCATACATATTGGTTTAAGTTAGCATTACCACAGTAAACACAGTAAACATAACTAATTCAATTCTGAATCATCTCATTTATCATAGCCCAAATAATGTCTTTTGGGGAAGAAACACTTGCTTAATTTTAATGCAAAATAGTATACCAATCTTTGCTTTAAACTTAGATTTTTTAATATAATAATATATAAAATAATATAATAACAATTAATCTATTATAATTATAATCTATTCTAATTAATCAATTATAATAACAATTAAACAATATAACAATTAATGACAATTAATAACGATTACATGCAGCTCCCTTTTTTCAAGACCATACACTTTCATAGAATTCCCATTCCTTCCTTTGAGTAACAGTGAAATAAATATAAAATTTTCATTGAATACCTGCTTTTTTTAAAAAGCAAAAATATTAAATGTTTAAAGATTATTACATGTCAAATAAATCAAATATAATTTGATAAAGTATTGGTTTGTATCCATCACTTTATCTGAAATATACTCTTGTCACATTTAAAATCAATTTTAAAATGATCTTATAGCTAAAATTTATTTTATTTTTGTCAAAATAGGTAATTTAACTGATGTAAAGATACATATCATAACTATTTCCATTGTATAGAAGAGGAAATAGAAGCCCAGAGAAATTAATTAGACTAACGTGAAATAAAGTATTATCAAGTCTGGAATCTAGTCAACTTCTAAAGATTGAATTGTCTTAAAAATCCAAACAAATATGCTTAAAATAAAGAATGAAAAATTAGAGATAAGTGCATAATTGAATTAAGTGCCAAATTAACAATGAAAAAGAAGCACATTGCATTTTAACTTTCCAATTGTAAATCTCAGCCTTATATTAACTCATTCTCTGAAAAATTGCTTAATCTGTAATTAATATTACCTCTCCCAGAATTAAACGATATTCCGATATTCTGCCTAGAACTTTTTTCTCTATGTATTAATGTATGCAAAACTTATATAACATATGCTCTGAAGCAACATATTTTAGTGTTATTTATTTATTTATTTATTTATTTATTTATTTACTTTTAAAGAGACTAGTTTTCACTATGTTGCCCAGGGTTTTCTAGAATCTGCCGACTCAAGTGATCCCCAGCTTCGGCCTCCCAGGTAACTGGGATTATAAATTTGGGCCACCACACCCAGCTGTTTTAGTTTTTAAACATATAATTATAGTCAAACTTTTAAATTATAGTAAAGTTATAAATTATAAACACATAATTATAGTCAGTTTATAGTACAATTTTTAAATTATGTGAATTTGAAATGAAATAAGAAAAATGACTAAGAATATAAGTGAACTTTTAAATTAATAAAATAAAGATACAACATATGATCTTAGTCAAGGACATATATATATATATATGTATATATATATATTTAGTACCCTAAGTAAAAACAATTTAAAACTTTACAATGCTATAATGTACAATTTCATTTTTTTAGCTGAAGTGGCCAAAATTTACATTTTTAAGGTAGATTTGTTTTCATTTCTTTTTTAAAATTTTCTTGGAAAGATTTTATTAGCAAAATAATAATATTCCATATTTTAATATAAAGGAAAAAATACAAAAATAAATATAAGAAAGAATACTTTGACAAGTTACATGGACTAGATTGGTGAGTTTGCTTTGAAATTTCTTTGTAGATTCTGAAATAATACATTTAGAAACTCTGAGCATTGGTGGTATATTGTTGTTTACTCAAGAAGTTGCAGAAGATGATTTGAAGTATTTATACAGAATTATAATAAATATCATGAAAATACAAAATAAAACCAAAAAGTAGATATGATTGACCAGATAAATTTTGTGTTTATTTGAAAAAACACAAAGAAATAACCTAACTATATGACTTTTTCCAGTTCTTAATAAAAAACCAAAAAAAACCAAAAAAACTGTTACAAAACTTGGGTAGGAGTCTAATATCATGTCCTGTTTCTTGATCTTATAACAAGGAAAGAAATGGAGGGGGGAAAAGTTAATACTTTGTCTCCTTTGCCATTAGAATTCACTAGTTAAATTCCCTCTATTGATAAATTCAAAGATTCGAAGACAAGGCTACAAATTTGCAAAACTCAAAGTTTCAAGTCTGGGAAAGTATTTACCATATATCTTCATTAACACAAAAATTGCAGTCCTACATTCTTTGTAGCTATACTTTCTCACCTGGGGCCAGCAGCATGCTTTTCAAATTTGCTTACAATTGCCTTGATGAGCAAATTTGCATTGCTATCTTTCCTTCTTTGAATATATCAACATAACACTGAATCAATTCATTCTAACAGAAAAGGAGACAAAGTGTCTGTTAAGATTTTTGTTTCTTCTCTTAAACTACTGGTGGGAATCTAATCTTCCTCCAGTCACTATATAAAGCTGTGTGGAGGATCCTCAAGACACTAAAAAGGAATCTACCATAGGACCCAGCAATTCCATTCCTAAGCATCTACACAAAGATTGTAAAAATATTCATTATTTTAACTAAATATTAATTATTTACAATAACCAAGATATGGAAACAACTTTTTTGCTCCCAACAGAGAAAAAGATCAAGAATTTGTGGTATATATGCACCATGGAATACTAATTAATGATCAAAAAATGGATAAACACATGCCATTTTCACCAGAATAGACAGAACTGTAAAGAATTATGGTAATCAAATAGTCAGAAGGTAAAAGATAAATATTGCATGATTCATACACATGTATACACACACACACACACACACACACATATATATATATATATATATAGAGAGAGAGAGAGAGAGAGAGAGAGAATAGAGAAACTGAGCAAAAAGTTAGGATAAAAAAAAAAAAAAACTTGCTGACTGAGCATAGACCCAGGCATACAGAAGGATTGGGAGGGAATGAGGTCAAAAGAGGGGAGAGAAGAGCATAAGGGACCAGGGTAGACAAATCACAGGTGGTATGGTGATGGGAGAACTATGGGAACTAAACCTGTGGGGAGAATCCAAATACTATTTTAAAAAAATAGCAATAATATAAGAAAATAAATAAATTGATTGGTAAGCAAAAGTTTTTTTTTTTTTTTTTTTTTTGAGTCTCGCTCCCAGGCATGTAATTCTTATATCAATTTTCTAATATAAGTTATTAAGTTTCATTTTTTTAGTTCTTACTTTGTGGGACTTTCAAATTTAATGTGATTCATTTGCAAAAACAAACAAAAACAAAAACATAAAAGGTACATATATTTGCCGTTAATGAAAAATATTTCCTTTTTGATGATCAGTTTAAACCTGGGTGAATTGCACCATGAGATCATCAATTGCACACTGTGTTCACTATTGTGGTTGTTTGTAATTTGGTTTTAGTAAACTTAACACTCCATTAGTATTTTCTTAGCAGTCTGGTGGGGGCATTTTACTCAAAGGCAGAATCCTGAGCCCCTCACACAAAAGAATGCAGTGTGGAAGTATCCCATAATCTGAATTTTCTTTTCTTTTCTTTTTTTTTTTAAAAAAAACTAAGTCTCGTTATTTTTGCCTGTGGAACTGCATTGCCCGGGGTAACACAGACTCAAGCAATCCCCAGCCTCAGCTCCCCAGGTAGTTGGGATTACAGATGCGCATCACCACACCCAGATATATTTTTTGGAACTAGGTCTCGCTATGTGCCCCCAGCTGGACTCGAACTGTGATCCCTGGCCTCAACCTTGGTTTGCTAGGCTGTTGCTTACAGGCATGCACCACCATGCCCGGCCAGAATCTGAATTATTATCTACTCTTGGTAATTCTTGCCAGTTGGTCAACAGATCTCGCATTGCTAAGCTTTAAGCATAAGGAACATTCAGGAAGTAAATATCCAAATGCTCCCAAACTGATGAATAGTTTAACAAGAACAACAAAAAAATTATATAACAAGCAAAACCAATAGATATGATGCTATATTAACTTCTGAGAATATAAAGATGATCAATTTGGTACAACATCTGTCCACAGAATCTCCTACTATGAGACACTTACCATAGGCATTAATTATATTTAGTATAAGAAGAAAGTATTTAAAAACTTTTGTTATTTTGTTATTGACTATTAATTTTTAATCTAAATTTTTATATACCAGTATTAGCTCTTTAACCTCTAAGTACTATAAAAGTAACACAAAAGCTATGTATGTCATAAATTATGTTTATGTATTAAAAGGAACACTTACCTATGCTTTCCCCATCATCCCAAAACAGAGTTCCCTGTGCCATCTGCATATCATCAGCAGCAACAATTAGCTTCATGTAATTTTGTCGGCTGAAAGAAACCAGCATAATTTTACCCATATTTATAGAAGTGTGAATACATGGTTATGATACTATATGAAGTCTAAATATCCAAAGGAACACAAATAGAATTTCAATTAATGGAATTAAAGAGTTTTAGAAAGAGGAAATCAAAGGCTACTCCTTTTTTAATCAGTTAAGGGGGATGAAAAAAACCATAATGCTCTTAACAGTTAATGGAAAATATTCACATATTTTTATCTCAATAGATTATCTGCTGTAACAAAACAAGCAGCTTTCTCACTTAAAATAGTTGAAACTATTTGTTTAATGATACATTTAAATATTTTTGCCTCTGTTAATCCTGTCATGACTATTATTTTAGAAATTCATTTTTTTATGAATTTGTCGATTCTTTACATAGCTATGCAACTTGGGGTCCATTTTTATACAACCATATATGCATGTGATTCAAACAATGAAACTTTAAATGACATTTATTTTCATCTCTTATAACTCAAGCCTCCTGATAGTTCCAAAAATAGTCATTGAATTATTCCTGGTAATTGTTAAAAAAATGTGGGAGTAGTCTGTAAATTTTTAGTTCTACCCTTGGAATTGACAATGTCTCCCAAACTTGTGCCTGAATAGGTCTACCTGTGAACTAAATAGTTGCTTCTGTGCTAATTATACTTGCAACTTGGTTGAACAGTCTTTACTGCTAAGGAGGGGTTTCTAAGACAAATTGTTTGTATTCATCTGTAGTATGTATTCATCTTTAGTAGCCATGAAAGTCTACTAAAATATATATATATATAGTTATTTATATATAGAATACGTAGAACTCATTTCTCCGTAGTAATTTGGTATTTCCATATAAAGATGTTGACATAAATTAAGTTCATAGTCAGTAGGGTAAATGAAAAGTGTTTCTTACTAGTAACATTAAAAATTTGACTAAATCTGGAAATTTCTAAAATGTTTAAACTGAAATTTGAAAGTTTCACAGTTTATTATCTACACCATCATATATACCTAAACCTGATGCATGATATACTGCACTCACCTCCTGAAAGGTAATGAGAGTTCAATATACATTACACTCACCTACTGAAATGAGAGGGGGGGGGAGGGAGAGAGGAAGGGAGAGAGAGAGGGAGAGAAAGAGAGAAATTTTCTCCTCTCATAACAAAAAATGTAAGGATTCCTAAAGGCACAATTCATGCTTAAAAAGTGCTTCCACAGATCAGCCATTTCTCAGGTGCAATCATTTGTCTTCTTTATTGTTTACATTAGAATAAAATATTATCTGGTGGCTTCAGTAAGAGGGCAGAATGTATTCATGGCAAGGAGGATGTCAACACATAGATAACCAACAAAGTGGACATAGCATGAGAAGAGAAAAGTAAAGGGTAACAAGCCCTCTAGAACATCAACATTTAATCAAACAATTTAATTTAAGGAAATATGGTCCCTGACTGCTTAATAAATCCACTCTTGGATTTCCCAAAAGGCAGGATAAGCCACTGATCCCTGGCAGATAAAACATATTACTGAAGGAGAGAGATTATACAAGGAAAGGGAGACCAAGGAAGACCAGCTTGCCTAAGTGGTGAAAGAAAATATCAGTTATTTTTCATCTTTATATGGGAAAGGATGCAAATCTTATTCCTCTGGATGCAGATGGTTACTCAGAAGTGATGGGGCAGTAATGTCAAAAAATAGTTATAATTTCACAGACGAAAGTGAATCAAGGAATATTTCACAGGACAGAATTAAGTGGAAAAAAAAGAAACAAAATATAGGAAAAACATTTTTGAGCAGTATGTATTTTAAGGTTATAAAAATTCATCAGAAAATTATGGTTTAATTAAGTTAATAGATTTTTCTCAAAATGGCAGAAAAAAATCAAAGCATGGTTTATGGCAACCATTCATTTTACAAAATATTCATATTCAGACTTAGTTGGTACTTTGGTCTGAAATTCTTGCTTACTAATAAGAGGGAATACCATTGGGAAATAGTCTTCCACGAAGGTTTCTGTGTATCATGCATACAGTGACACAGGTTTACTGTCTTTAAAAGGATAATTTTAAAGTTTATATCATGGGAACAGAAAGGGCTGTGTTATTTTAAGAAAGTAAATTTTTCTTTTATTTTCCTATACATCAATGGCACTCTCTTTCTTTGAAACAAATAATGAATATTTTACTTACAATCACTTGAAAGTTTGGGTTCCTCTAGGCTTGGAGTTTTTTAAAAAACCTCCTACATTCATATTACATTCATTATATTAGGGGATAGAGAATACTGGAGCAAACCTGGAGTTCACAGTCCTTGCTGTGTGGAAAGACCTTTTCTCAGACCCAATATGAAACCATAACTTATCAGCATATTATCTTGAAACCAGGATGCAATCTCAAACCTTTCTCAGCAATCTAGCATGCTTAGCATGATCGATCTATCTCTATATTTAAAAATGAGATTTGTAAACAGTTTAGTTACCTGTAAAATGTATTCCTAGCAGGTTCTTGGCATGGTAAGATGTGACCACCACGAACATGCAGGTTTATTTTATATAAAGGAGCATCAAATGTATGAAATTTTCCTCTTTCAGCCAATTCTTTACCCTAGAAATGAGAGAGTTGGGAGGAAGAACAAAAGTAGCAAGAAATGGAATCATTAGCAACTCTGATATTTGCACATTTATAAAATTAAATTGTAACACTTGAATTTAAAAAATAGCAAAGCACAAATATCCATTTAGGATGTCTTGCTTATAGAGTGTTCTTACTCCTTATTGAACACTTAGAGAGTGGTCTTAGTCTTTACTGATAGCTTGGGAAATAATTTATGTGGCGTTATGGCTTTCACATGCAAAAAAATGCATGGATTTTTGAAAGGTAATTAATCTATTCCTGATTTGCCATATAATTATTATTGGGAGAAAGGAATCTCCTTTAAAATACTTTTGCATATCCAAAAAAATACAGTGGCTTTCTTGTATATAATATGTACTTTGCATTTTTGTTTGGTAAAATAATTCAATGATTACATAACAAACTGTCATTAATAAATGGATTCTACTTCACTATGTATTAATTTGATTCAACTTTAATTCACAAGAAAATCTTTTAGAAGTGTAAACTAAAAAAAATCCATCATAAATTAAAAGAATCAGGTCAAACTGTGAAACATTTTTTTTAGTTACATTCCCAGAATTTTTTAACAACTTACCGTATGGTAATCAAACCACCTAGCATTGGGGATATAGCCTTCCACAGTTTCTTCATGCTAGAATAGAAGATACAGTGATTATACATACATCACAAGGAAAATTATTTTATGAACATAAGTATGTACTGAGACTTACCTCGTTCAATACAGGAGTAACCATGAATGCTGGACCCCACAAGAACTGCTTGAATATATCCCAGGTTGCCTTTTCATTAAAGAACCTTGAAGAGATATTTATAAATAATTTACTCAAAGAACATTATTTATACACTCTTGTAATCTCTTAAATAATTTTTGAATATGAACTTTTGTAGATTAAAATCATAATAAACATTAAAGCATTAACAATTATATCACTTGGAATTTCATGTGCAAAGTAAAATACTTCATGAGTCAATCTAAACTTCATCTAATATTCCTGACAGAATTCAGAGATTTCTAATGATCAACTAATTGAAAAGCCTTTTTTAAAAAGAATTTATAGGAATACATATATTAACATTCCCTAGTACACAATCAACAAACTAAAAAGCAAGAACTAAAATAAATACTTGAGAAGGAAAATGTGGAATGTGTGGTACCACTCTATTTAGTAATTTTTAAAAGTTTGCTTATCTTTCTTAAATTAGAGCTAATCCCAGAGTGGCTTTACATTTTCTAAACCACTCTTCAGCTTATGAATTTCTAAGGCTGAGACATATATAACTGGGAAAAAAATCATTTACTATCACTGGCTTGTTAAGAGTCAGCACTAAATGCCCATATTTGTTCCTGTAATTGAAGGTAAAGTGTAATTTTTGTTTGTTTATTTGGTATAAACTGACATAAAAGCAAAGTCTGGATATTTACTTTTCTATGAACTCATGGGAATAAAGTCCAAGGAAATCTAAATAAAACAAGGATCTGTGTAGTTGACATAGTTAACAACTTTTCTGGTTGGAGACTCCACTCAGAGGTGACATTGTGGTGGGATGTTAATAATGAAAGGCCAAAGGAAAAAAAACATGGACATGAAAAAGGCAAAATATTCACAAAATGTTGGCAGAAACACTGATGGAATTGTAATAGGTAAATTGATAAAGCAAGTAGAGAATAATATAATTGAGGAAGAACTTTAGAAAACTTAATCTATTATCAAAACAGAGACCAATGATTTATTTTGATATTTTCATCAAAATAAAACTACTGCTTTAATCTGAGTAAATATTTGCTCTGTTTACTTGAGGAATAATTGGTTGAAGAATGTTGGTTGAAAAAAAATATAATCTAACTATTCTTAGTCAATCAATTTATTAATATAGATAACAAGAAAATCTAATTCATTTTTATTTCTATGCATTTTCATTTGAATGTGTGCTTTGTTATTTGTTAATATCCACAACTTATTTGCATTAGTTTTAAAAGTAGAAAATGGTGAAATTTTAGCAACTTTGTCCATAAAATATAATATTAAGACTTGGTGTAGAATTGTTATGGATTTATTTAATTGCTGCAAATTTCAATTTCATAATTATTGTATAGGGAATATATTCAGTATAGGGAATTGAACATCTATAAAACTCAAGATATACAATATAGAGAATATATTCAAATTAGAGAAAATATTTTTAAAATTCCAAGCATTATAAAATAAAGTATATTAAATCATCTACAATATCTAGTTATTCCTAAGAAAAATATTACTTTTTAATAACTGATTAATGTCTATGTAGATGTTCATTAGCAAAAAATGTATGCTTACGTAGATGTTCATTAGGAAAAAATGTATGCGATGATGAAGTAAAAATCATTTCAACTTAAAATATTAGTATTACACTATATGATTATTGACTAATTTGATGAAATACTGTATGAAAATGAAATTTGTACTCACTCATGCAAAAGGGGTCTGATAACAGTACCACCGTTAGCATGAATTTCATGCATCTGTGTATAGAAATAGGGCAACAAATTGTATCTAATATTTATAATTTCCCTTGACATGTTAGCAAAAGTTTCATTCCAGGAAACAGGATCTTGTCTCTGTAACAACACAAAATATAATTGTTTAAAATTCTTGTTTTTGCTTCAGACATAATCTTCATAAAAAATTAGAAAATATAAAGAAATAATATTAACTTGCTGTCATGAAGTATATATTCACTAAATTTTTATGCAAAATATTTATATGCCCTGTGATACAAAATACATTAATATTTATAAGAAAATGCAAATTAATCCTATGAATTGAGTCAATTTATACAAGCATATGTGAAGAGCAGTTCACATTTGAGTAGGTGATATATACAATGTCATCTATGGTGATACTCTGAGTTGTAGTAAAAATTCTAGGGCATACATGGAATGCATCATGGTGCCCTTGTACATAATTAATGTATCATTATTCCCAGAAAAGTAAAACATTTTTGTTACTATAGAATTAATAGTATTAGAAGAAAAGACTCCTAATAGAGAAGAAAATAAAAGAACATGCTCAAGTATGCTGTGGGACACACATTACAGTGAAAAGCCTAAAATTGATAAAATGGCATTTTTACTGGTTAAAAATTATTTTTTAATCAGTGAGGAAAAACAGTCAGCATTTCATATTTCAATGATTTTAAAATTGGCCTTTTAAATCTGTTTATTTTATGCACTAATATTACTATTTCAAATGACTTTTGACATTTCATTAATTAGTATGAAGCGGATTTTTTTATTGTTTGAAATCTAGAGACAAGTCATAGAGAACATCAGGTAGTATGGCAAGTAAAAAAGTCCTGTTAAAAAGTATAAAGAAGAGTAAATGAAGTTAAAAATTCTTAGGGTTCTAGGTTCAAATGTACTCAGAAATATGAAAGTGTTCAGTCTTTACCTGCGAATCATCCAAGTAAGGTAAATTTTATTTAAATTATATAAGACTGCATGGGAAAGATATTAAATATATGTAAAAAATAAATACATACTCTAGTCATTTCAATATTGTGATTTCTTGAGTATGGATAAAATGCTCCTAGTTGCATCCAGCGTGCACAGAGTTCATATTCTGAATTGTTGAAGAAACCACAGATATCTGCTCCAGTCTATAATATAATATTGAATTAACATTTAATAGATAATTTCTTAATATTTATAAATTATGATGATAAAAGGAATGGAGCCACTTACATAAGAAATTCCAAAGAGACTAAATTCCATCATACCTAAAATAATTAGAACAAAAAAAAACTTAGAAAACTACATTTTGAATATTTGTTTTTGTACTTATGAAGATATTCAATCACTAACAATAGCCTCTAATTTCAGGGAATGGTTTTCAGACTATTAATACCCATTTTATCATTTCCTTTGTACTATTTATACAAAGACTTTTACTCTGTAAGTGCCAGAAAACTTATGCTTCCTTGACTCTTTTAAGATAACATTTTTAAAACAAAATACTGTTAGGTACATAATATGAGAAAAAAAGTGCTTATGGTTTTGAGGATTTCATATTTTTCAATAAAAGTTTGTCTCTGCAGTTTTTAAACCATGGATCTTATCACCTGAAACTGAATATTGATAAAATGAAAGTCAATGAAGAATGATCATTTCAATTAAAAAGAATGCTAATGATTTCCCAACTCTTCTTTTAAAGAAATTTTTCTAAGATCTATTTTCCTTGAATTCTATTATCAATAAGTAAAACAACTTTTAAGACTAGATATGAAATAAAAGTATCCATCCCCCTTTAAAATGATGATGTTTGGACTCCACCCACAATGCTTTGGAATAGACTAGAATCACCCTCTCCCTTAAAACAACTACAAAAATGAAGAATATTTGTTCTTAGGAAGATCCAGATGCTTCATCTTAGTTACAGAACCCCTACATGTTTCAAGGAGTCCCAGAACTAGGGCTGGTGGCCACTGAAGTGAAAGAACAAGAGGATATGAAGGGGAGAGAGTCTGGGCTGGAGGTAGACTTCCCAAACCATGACAGGGCAACTCCAGGCATTACGAAAGTCCCTGGTGGAATTTGCTGACACAGGAGTGGGCAAAGATTCCATCTGGGATGGTAGGACCTAAGACTCAGACCCATTCAATTGGGAGGCTTGCAATTGGGATGGCGTGGGTACCAAATGCAAACTCTTCTGTCCCGCTTACAAGATATCAAAGAAAAACTCATTTGAGCTGAGATTCCATAAAAATAAAAACAAAACAAACAAACAAACAAAACAGCAGAGAAAAGAGCTTCAGAATTAACTCACAATATACTGGGAAAGGAAACAAAGAACACAAATATACTCCAACCCTGCAGGAGATGCAAATGAGGCAAGAGGGTGGAGGCAGTGACAGTCATTGCAGGTGGCCAGAGTGTTAAGTAGACACATACATGCACCTGCTGTACACATGGCACCACCTCTTAGACAAGTGCAAATTCCTCAAATTTGCAAATTTCTTTCAAAATCCAATAACAAAGAAACCAAACCAAAACAAAATAATAAATGCTAATTTCTTCATTATTTTTAGGTAACTTGTAAATTTTGGTTTGAAGAATTTCATTCTTTAGCATCATCAATTGACTCCTGTTTTCCAGACTCTAGATTTGTGTTTTTAGCTCTAGATGTTTTCCTTTTTAGCTCCTACATATTCCAACCAGGATAGAAGGGGTGATGCATTACAAACTGGGTTAGTGGGATATCTCAGATCCTGCTTCCTGGACAACTATACTTTCATAATGGCATTTGTCACAAAACAATGAGCCAAAAGCTAACTTCTAAAACATACTCTTAAAATATATGAATCAACACTTGCTAAAGTGAACTCACAGTAGCTATAAAATGAGTGTCTTCCACATACCAATAATTGATTTGTCCAGATTATTCCACTGCGCATAGTTGTCTCCAAGCCAGTGTCCTGCCCATTGTCCATTAGTTGGATATGTGGAACGAGAAACAACAATTCCTCTTTTGCCAGTTGTCTTCTGCAGTGCACTAAAATAGATGAGTAAGTATCTCTTCAGATCTTACATCAGATATTTCTATTTAATACCACTTATTTGATTTACAGTTTCTATTTTATATTTTATTTAATTTAGCTATTTATAAAAGTGTCACTCTTATAGCAAAGAATTCTCCCTTCTAATTAATTACTGGGATTTGCTAAGTGACCTTTAATGACCTTTTCAATGTGTACAAATTTACTCAACTATTAGCATTATCAAATTAAGTACTCACGTTGTAGGATTTTTTTAGACTATTTTTATTATACTTAAATGTTATTTTTCTGTCTTAAAATCAATGGCATTATCTATGGAAGAGACTATAGTTTTGTATATGTGTATGTATATATTTTTTGAAGCAACACTGTTTTACATCATGTTTTAAAGATATGTGTTATTTGTAATAAAAGTCTAGGTACTAAACACTGACTGTAGCATCTTTCTCAACTTTTGACTTGTTCAAACCTGACTCCCATCAGAGAATCATGCTATAATATCCCCTGTTTTAAACATAGAAGAGATGGATGAGTTTTTGGAATTATGCAACTATCTGAGACCAAGTAGGAATTAAATAGAAAATTTAAATAAACCATTCACAAGCAAGACAACTGAAATAGTATTAAGACTTTGATTTCTATCTAATGATAATTAAAATATCTAACTTTAGTCATTTTCTTAATGCAAGTGTAATTTATTTTTAGTGTTCTATTGCCTTCGTTGGTAAAGCACATAATTATAATACATACGAAAAGTCTATGACTGTAATTGGGCTAATTTAATTCATATCTGAAATTTATTAAGTTGCTTAATTTAAGTAAGCCATGTTATTAAAGTGAAAGTCTTAAAATAAATATATTGGACTTCATATTAAAAGATATTTCTCAGAAGGTTGTGCTGATATCTTTCTCATAACATTAAATACATTTGTAAATCAGCTATTTGGAAATCAATCCTCTCACTTCCCTTGAATTTATAAATAAAACTTGGATTGTTTGATTGGGATAACTGTGTTTTATAAATTTGCTAATCATTATGTATTTGAAACAATACCGTCTCTTGAAAAATGCTTTAAAAACTTAATTTAAGAAAACGTTTTCTTTCAAGTTCTCTTAAATTGCATACTTTCATTTTAATATTCATAATTTGTTTATAAGGCAATTTTCAATGCTTTTATTTATATGTATATGGTTATACATATTTATATATTTTGTATTCATAGCTACATATATTTATAGGTACACATACTAATGGCAGCTGAAGACTATGAATTTCAACCCTGTAAACTCATTAGAACCTACTGGGGGATTTCCTTGTAATCATGTAATTAGATATTAAGATTATCCTATTAAGTCATCATAAAAAAAATCTCCAGGAGATAACAATGTGTATTGAAGAACCATTGTTCTGGAGTTGCACTGTGTAATATAGTGGTTACATTTATATTTAAATTACTTTATTAAGTACAGCTTGAAATTACTTTTCTTAGTAACATGTGTCTCTTGCTCAAGCTTCAGGTTATGAAGCAGCCAGGGATAGGGATCGCGGTTCGAGTCCTGCCTAGGGACCGCATCAAGACCTAGTTGCAAAAAAATAGCTGGTGGTTCGCGCCTGTAATCCCAGCTACCTGGGAAGCTGAGGCTGTGGATTGCTTGAGTGTGTGGTACCCCAGACAACGTGAGCCTGCAGTTCCATGGGCAAAAATAGGGAGACCTAATCTCAAAAAAAAAAAAAAAAAAATCACACATGGATGGTAGCAACCATATTAGGCAATCCGAAATTATAGAACATGTCATTTACTACAGAAAGTTATGTTGAACAATGCTAAATAATGAAGAATGCACATTCAAAGAGAGGCCTACTGTCATCATTATCAGCATCATATGGGAGTTGCCCGGTATGAATATTAACAGTTGAGAAGTTGAACATCACTCACACATGCCTAATCTGATAACAATTCTTTCAAAAAACAGATTTAGCCAAGATTTAATAATGTCTACATTGATACCCATATTATATACAAATGCTCATGTATGCATTCAGAATTATACATGGAGTATCTATTATTTTTAAGCACTGTGTTCTCCAGAGCTGTGTACATAGTAGCCAATAAGATAATATTGTTCAGGATTATTTTTGGAATGAAATAAACTTTTAAAAAATGTTACATTTTTCTAGAGGGAGGGAAAATGGTCACAAATACAATGAAAGTAAAGCCAACACAGAGAATCCTGGTAAGAAAAGTGTTGCCTGTTGGGGAACTGAACAGTGCAGGCTCTGACCATGGGCAGCTTGCCCTGAGGGAAGGTATATTAGGACAGGGTGACCCCAACTGAAGGCAGCTGGTTCCATATGTTCACGGGAGGCACTTGGCTAGGGAAAGTCCCCCTCCTGCATAGTTCTGATATGCTTCAAAGATGGCTTAGTCCAGATTCCTGAGAGCCTGTTTCTTTCACACTTAGTAATTGCCTGTCCTTGGAATTATTTAACCAGCTACTTAAAGCCTGTCATGTGTTGATACAGCAAACTGGGCATGGGAGAGCAGGCCCAATTTGCCCCTCCCCCCTGCCTATTCTGCTTTATACTTTGATCTTGATGTACTTTCATTTTTTTAATGCCCCTTCAATTTTTTTAATGCCCCTGTCTGGTGCTGGACTAAGGTGTCCCTGACAGCTACCAGATACTTACTCATAAGTAGGTTTTGCTTGTGACCATCCATATAGATTGTGAACATCATAATGAGAAACTGATGATCCATCACTTAGAATATGCTTAGCTTCCATACACAAAGTTCTGAAATGTAATCCTTGGGTTCTTTTTGTGAGAGCTGGGAAAATCAACAGCAAAAAAAATAATATATCAGAAGTGCTATATTCAGAATATAATATACATCAAAATGTATAAATAATTGCTACACTTGTGATTGTAAAAACAATTTGTCTTCAAAAGTCATTGAATTTTAACTTTTGGTAAAGTTCCTATGCTAATTATAAATGGGAAAAAATACTCTACACTTTAAACATGTTTTAGTTATGTGACTAAAAATAAGTGCAAGTTTGCTATATTCAGTAACAAAATATTATGATTTTATGTATTAATAAAAACCTAAAAATAAGTGTACTCCTAAATGTCTGTCATTTTAATGCTGTCAAGATAATAGCTAATGATGAAGTCAATTTATATTAGAAAATCCATTTCATATTATAAAGCCCCAAACACAGGAGCCTGGAAAGTGCTCTAATAACGTTATTGTTTGATTGACATGCCATTTTCAGGACTTTGCCATTACTTTAGATTACAACATTTTCAGAAGTTGACTGTCTACCTACAAATATGAGGATGGAAGCTGGAAAACTGTACATTTCTCCTTAGATCAGAGAAAGCATACAAAATTTAATGGCATTTAATTTTTTTTCAAGTATAGAAAAACATTTAAAATGGTTTTTAATTTTTTTAATATTTTTTAACTTAAAGATAAACTAGCTTATTGATCCAGTCCATGAACCTGTGATCTTTGTGTCTTGTTTTATTTCTTTTGATAATGACTTGTAGTTTATGTGTAGATCCTATACACTTCATGACATAGTGAGAATGTAGAGGAGAAGAGACACTCATTCTCTTTGATAATACTATAAATTGGTACAACTTGTACGAAAAATGTTATGAAAATTTCCTAAATAAAAACCTAAAAGTGGGAAAACCATCTGATCCAGCAAACCATTACTATGTTGACACGAAAGGATGTATGTACTCTTAAGATTCAGAACATTATTCATAATGGTTACATCACGAAACCAAACTAATGCCCATCAACAAATGAGTACAAAAGCAAATTATGAAAGTTACTGCTTATCTATTTAAAGAGATCAATAGTGATTTTTTTGGTACAAAATAGGTGATGTCACTAATTAAATAAATCAGTGAAATACAATCATGAAATGATTTTACTCACTTATGGAATAGAGGTAACCAAAGGGAGCATTCTGCCAAAACATAACAAAAGTAATCTCTTATGTTACAAAAAATATTTTTTGCTACCAAACAGAATTGTGATAAAGAGGAAAGAATGTGGGGTTAATGTGATTGGTTCTGGAACTCTGATGGAGTAAAAGTTAAGCTCTGCAAAAATTGAGGTGTGAAATACTACTTCGAAAATTTTATAGCTATGAAAATAAATAAAAAGTCAAAACTTGATTAAAAATGAGTACTGGCAGTGTGTTTATCTGGAACTTTTTTTAAAAAAAGATATCTCTTTATATTGAGGAGGCAGCATTGGTTTCCAATACTGTATTTTATGTAGAGGAATAGTTTCACACCTTCACAAATACATATTACCACACCTCACATACCAGGAATCAACCATAATCTTTCAAAGCAAAAATTTCAAGCAAATTAGAAATGGGTTCATATAGCTAAATATATACTTTTTAATTTTCTTTTCAGTGTTCAGAAATATTGGTAGTAGATTAAGGTGTGATCCAGAATTGCAGATGGGTAGTTATAATAGGAATTATGAATTGTTTTCTGTACATATGGTGGTATATTAAAACTAATAAATATTAATTTATAACATCAGAGCTATGGTAACAATATTTTACCTGGCATATAAGGAGGATAATTTAGTTTTTCATTCCTGCATTGATTGGTAACTGATCCATGTACAAAACTAGAGGGTTCATTCATGTCCTTTAAAAAAGAAAATTAGAAATATATTTTCAAAGAACTAATTCAGAAAATCAGTAAATATATCATCATGTTTGAATCATTTTTACATACTCATTATTCTAAAGAACAAAAATATAAGACATTTCAATAATACTAAATAGTTTCGCTTAAGGTTCTAATTCTTAAAAATTCATGACTCTTTAGGCAATGTGAACTGTCTGATTTTTCATGGAAAGCATAATTGTTTTTTAGTTTTGTAGACATAAAATTACATAATACCTTACTTCTTCTCCATGTATTTCCCTCTACTATTGCCCTTGAATTTTAATAATTGCTTTTGTTTGAAAGCCACATGATATAGTTTATACATCCAGAAAATTTCAAAGAGCCTCAGGATCTCATTACTCCCATATGAAGAAATTAATAATTGGATATATAAATTATTTTCCATTTAAAGGCAATTCGTCCACAGTTTAAAAGAAAAAGTTACCCAGGTGTAATATATAGTTTCCTTATCTTATAAGTAATAAGACTCAATATTTTTGAAATTTCTTGATGATTGTTGTAGCAAGGCATCTTTGCATTCATAAGAACCCAAAAGGTTGGTAAGTCTTAATATTAGGTGTCTTAATATTGACTTAAAAAGGAGGAAACAAGATGGAGAAATGACTTAGAGTCAGGTCAGTTTTAGATATGTCTAGCCATTGACATTAATGAAATGCAAAATAGCTAATATTCAAATATATAATAGCTGATATTAGAGTCTACTAAAAAATTTTAGTAGCTTCATCACTACTCACTAAATAAATTAAAATACAATTTGCTCAAAATGTACTTACAATCCACAAACCATCAAATTTCATCTGATTATGGTAAAAATCTTCAATTTCCGTTGCCCACCATTCTGCTGTAGAATTCCTGAAGAAATCTGGAAATGCAACATGGGCTCTGGTAGCCTGTTAACACAAAATCCAGAGCCACATGTAAAAGAGACGTTATATGCTGAAGTCAGACAGTTACAAAATATAAGTTGTACACAAGTAATAATTTTCCTCCAACTACTTTAGTGATGTTAGGGAGAAAAAGAGAGAAAATTACTTAAGAGAAAAAAGCCTTGGGGTCTTAGGTGGATTCCAAAGAAAACAGTTCAAATATCCTGCAATTTCACTATTGGAAATCTACACAATGGACATCAAAACACTAATTCAGAACACTTACACTAGGATATTTATTGTAACATTGTAGTGCTATCTACAATAGCCAGGATTTGGAAGCAACACAAATATTCCTAAACTGAATGGTTGAAAAAGCTGTGATATATTTACACAATAGAATAGTATTCATCAATCAAAAAGGACAAACATGATAACAAGAATGAACCTTGAGGTAATTATGTTAGCAGAGATAAATCAGAAAGAAAAAGACAGAAGCTAAATAGTCTCATTTATAGATGAGATATAGGGAAAACAAACCAAACAAAAGTTCAGGAAACAGTCAAAACAAGCTAACAACAAAAATAAAGCACAAAGCTGGGGGTGAGAGGGGGAGAAATCAGGGAAGGGATGTCAGGGATGATATGTGATATAATAATACAAATAACAAAAATAAATAAATTAATTTAATTAATTTAAAAAGAAAATAAAAAACTTATAAATACACAAAACTACCACAATGTGCCCAGAATGTGCAATCTCTAATACGGAAACTTATTTTTCATTTAAAACTAAAGTTAACATTAAAAAGATGTATTATATACACACAATAGAATACTATTCAGCAATCAAAAGCAGATAAAGTTCTGTCACTTGCTGGAACATAGATGGAGATCAAAGGGATTATGCTAAGCAAAAATAAGTCAGAAGGATAAAAAGAAGTATCAGATGGTCTCAAGGGAAACACAGGGAAAACAAACCACTGATCAGGAAAAAAGACAAAGCTAGCAGACAAACCACGGATCTGAAGCATAGAGCAGGGACAGGATAGGCTAACAGAAGGGTCAAACCAAGGGAAGGAAGAGCACAAGGAACTATGATGATGATTATGGGTGGGAGAATTATGGGGAATACACTAGAGGGGAGAATGGATATATTGTATAAAAGTGAACAATGATGTAAGAAAAACAAAACATAATAAATGATGTTCTGATATGTAGAATAAGACAGTAACTCATCTATATTTTAAGGAAAGTATTCAACTTGAATTATTGATCACCACGATGATTATATCAAGGCATGGAATTTATTTTAGCTGTATATTTCATCATGGTAAAACTTACATTAACAGCTTCATCTTCAGTTAAACTTTCATTTCTTGTTGTATTGGGCAAATCTGGCCAAACCTACAAAGAAATAAATGAGAAAACAGTTCAAAATAACTCAGTATGATGTGATGTGATTAAATAACATACTACAGATTTTTGAAGAAAAAGAGACCGATGATTCCTGGATTAGTAAATCCTTCAGTTACTTTTTTCAGTTGCTGTTTGGTTTATATATCTATATAATTTACAAACCATTCTTATTTATCCATTTAATTTCCTGTTTAAAATGGGAATTAGGAAAAAAAGGCAAATCTTAAATAAGAGATTTTGAAAATAATAGCAACGAACAAGATATGTGATCAAGAAGTAATATGCAAATTATTAATAGAATTTAATGTGGTATATTAAAATTTTTCTTAGAACTACACTAGGATTAAAACTTCTGTATTTGAAAGGACTGAAGAACTGAGTTAGATAACATGCTAAGGCAAATAACCTCTTGGTTTTTACTGTTTGTACTAAAACCTCTTTTCCCTTTGTCTGCTCACCTATATCCATACCTCTCTACCTACTTCTACCCAAACCTAAAGCATACCAAATTAAACCTGATTTACCAGGCTGGAAGATGTGGAAATCTGAATTTATTTTACAGAAATCAAAATGTCCCATTTTGAAAAATGTAAATGTAAATAAATCCCAAAAGACTAATTACCTATCAAGATTTAGTTGTTGATAAAGTTTTAAAGGAATAAAACAGGTAGAATTCATAAAAATATGGAAAAGAAAACATAAGAAGAAAAATATTTCTATATTTCTTAGGTTATATGTTTCAATAGCTATATGAATATAAATACACTTTATTTCCTAAAACATGATATTTTACTATTTTTGTCAATCAGAAATTCTTGGACATAATTTCAGATGTATAAAAGCTGTATATTTAATACTATAGTTTTCTTATGCTCTTTATACTCTTTATGCATATCTCCTAATAATGACATATTTATAAATATTGCAAAATTATCAAAACCAAGAAATTAATGTTGATATGCCTTTAACTAATATTTAGTACATGTTTGAATTGTATAACTTTTATATCATTAATGACCTATGAGCTATTTTTCAGTACATTCTACACAAAGAATCCAGCATTGCATTTAATTTTGTCTTCCAATAGGCTGTTGTTACTGTTTTTATCCAGCTACAACTGCTGAATATTATTTTTGAATATGTATGTGCAAGCAAAATCAGGATATCTGGGTCTGAATATTGTTGCTTATATGAAATACAATGAATTATATTACATGTTCAAATCAAAAGTATGAGCATAGCAATTAAAATATTTTATTAATGATATGTTCTTAGAAGTGCATTTACAAGATCCCTATATTATTGAATAGTGAGTAGTCCTCTTACAAATAGTAGATTTATATTTAAGTATAGAAGATCTAGTAATTAAAATAAAAGATACTTTAAGAAGAAACAAACATTTCAATATTAGATCTGTGTGTAATACTTTTGTGTTTTCAATAAATTGGGTTGAATTTAGAGTACATATTATTTTATCGATAGTGTTATCACATTTCTATATAACATGTCTCTCCCTCTGATTACATTTTAACAAATTTAACTTAATTGGAACTTTCTACGAAATATCATTTCATACTTATTTTATTTCAAGATATCAACTTAGTACCTTCCCCCAACAAATATCACTACTGTCAGGCCATTTGACAAAGACATCTTTCTCCACTCCTCTGTCATATGCAGGATAACCATCTGTTTCATTTCCTGAAATTGCTGGATCCTGTAATTAAAAGGAAACCCAAACCTGGTAACTATGGAATAAAAGTATAGTCACATAGGTAGCTGTTACATATTTTTATATTGTTATATGAACATTAAATCATGCAATCAGATGGGTGATGAATGGATTGGTAAAAACAACTTCAGAGTTCTGGCTAAACTGACTATAAATTCCTTCAAGGAAAATTTAAAAAAGTTTTGAAAATTTTCCAACTATCATTTCAAGCAAGATTACTTGTTTTGTTTTTACTTATCTCTTTGGACTTACAGGTAGTTTTCTTTCTAAAAGAAATGGATAAAATATTTCCCCACTGAATCACTAAATTGCAGTCAAAATTTTAAATATGACAAGCATCAAAAGCAACTTTTGAGAGTTGTAGAGGAATAAAAAAATGTAACATTACTTTGTCTTTATAAATTGAGATCCATTTGAAGCTAGGATGATTACTATAAAGAGCTTGTCTTAATTGAGATTCATTTGAAGCTAGGATGATTACTTTAAAGAGCTTGTCTTCACCTTCCAGCTTGACTCTAAGTTCTCTAATGACATACATAAGTATAAAAGCAGTCTGATGGCAGCCCATAGAGATAAAATTAAGAGATAAAGATTTTCTTAATTTGGAAGCAGAATTCAAAATTATATATTTAATATTTTCCCATCATTATTAGGAAAAAAACAATATAATCAAGATAAAATATCTCAGATAAAATATAAAATATAAATACCAACCAGGATAATAATGTATTTCATTCCTTCCTTTCTTATTTGGTCAACAAACTCAGGAAGGCCCCTGAACTCATCACCAATTGTAAAGTCTAGCTGTCTGTCCATGTAATCGATATCTGTATATTGAATATCCTGAAAGGTGAGAATTGTAGAAGTGAAAAAGAAACAGTAAATGCATCACTTTCTATCACACATAGAAGTAATCACAAAATGGAAGTTTTAATTTTAATTCACTTGATCCTAAAGAGAATTAAATACCACAGTGTTTAATTAATAAAAGTATCAAGATGCAAAGTATCCCAAGAGCAATTTCATAAAATATTCAATTTCTTAATAATTAAATAATTCAAATTTAGTGTAATGATGCTTCAAAATCAGCTTTTGTTAAAGGTAATTCCCAGAGAAACTGGAATACACATGTGTGATTTATGATGTCTGGAATTAAGTTAAATGGTAATTTGGAATCTTGTATAGTATAGTATACTTGTCTCTGAGAAGTACAAATTATGAGATAATTACAAATAATTTTCTGACAGAGGGGAAAGGGGTTGTTAACAAATCCATCAATTACTGTAAGAGTTTTCACACACCATCCGCCAGTTATTTTTAGAACATTAGCTTAAGGTTAAGCAAAATACTGATTATAGATAGCTACAAATATGTATATAAAGTGATATAATACAAAAGGTTGAAACTCATCATGAAATCTTTAATTTAGGCTTAAATAACAAATCTGCTGTTTTTTGCTAATAGACATAAGCTCAATCTGTTATGCAAAGTTATATAAACCTATACCTAATATATTAGATATAATAATGTAAAGCTTCTATTTTATGATGAATTTTTACTTCCATATCCCTATATCAATACACAGAAATGTGTTCCCCATAATAATGCATTCAGGTTCCATATATTGTTTTCTACAATACGTATTAATATTTTATAAAGTGGCCCTCTTACTTCTTAGAATAGGTTCTTATATATCAAGAATTCTGAAGTTCAATGTTAAATATTACCAAAAGTGTCCCTGGAACTCCTTAACTTTACTAAAATATAAGCTGCAGGGATGGATGTTTTCAAGATGCTGAGAAATATATAATCTCCATGCATTAAACACAGAATATTCTAATTGAGCATTCTAACACTAAGAGTATTGCAGGACAAAAATTATGGGTTTACTTCAATTTGTTTTCTATAATTCATCACAGATAATAGATTCCTGTGAACTCTTACTCTAATGTAAAATGATGTGTCTGAATATCTATAAAATCCAAATTTTATGAGAGAGAAGCATATGTACTATGATTTGTTTAGTAAAACTCAGGCTCATGGAACTGAGAAGGAAAAAATTTAAGTAATATACCTTTTCCTTTACTTTTCTGATAAAGACACTTTATAAAACTCTCATATACATATCAGTGACTCCTATTTAAAAACTAAGCATTACTACCAAATACTTTATTTCAATACATGTATGTCTATTCATTAATTTCTACTTTACAGATGCCATAAATAACACTATAACTTTATTTTAAAAATTAATATACATACATAGGGGATCTGAGCAGCCACCATTGCTTCATACAGTTCTTGAATCTCTGTAGTATTTTTGTAACCATAGCGACTCAATTGAAATCCCAAAGCCCAATATGGTGGCATTACTGGCCGGCCAATTACCTTTAGAAAGAAATAATTGTCACATATAGAGCAAAATAATTGCTTTTCATTATAAAATATTTATTTTTTTAAAAGAACTGTGGAATCATACTTCATGATACTGCCTTGTTGCAACTTCTGGTGTTGGGCCCAAAAACATATAAAAGTCCAAGATTCCTCCAATTGTCCGGTAAGTTAAAGCAGGGGTTGGCTGCAGTGTAACATCTGGGAATTCAAAATATGATTGTATATTTACTTCTGTACAAGATAATAATTTATAGACAAGTGACATAAAGTGTGAGAAATTTAAATGAATGATTATTTTACCCATTGCATTGCTGTTAAGTAAGAGAACTCCATGAGCATGGCTCTCATCTTCCAGAGCCATGTGATAAGGATGAAATCCATAGGAACTCAGTTTATACTAAAATTAAAAAAAAAAAACAACATAGTATGAATTTGAATAAAAATGACATGTCAAATTGTCAATTTGATATTTAAATGCCTAGCATTGGGACTGAAAATGTGAATTTCTTCTTTGTATAAATAAAACATAATTTAACTAAAGCAAACAGTTCACTTAGAAACCCTGTATTTGTTAGAACTGTTACTCCTTTAAAACATACAAATGAAAACATGAATATGTAAGATGCACAAATACTGTCATATTAACTGATGTAGAAAAAAAAACTGTTATTAGAATGGTTGTATTTCTTTCTAAAAATGATGTGCCTTAATAAATTTGCAAATTTTTAATAATAAAATCCTTAGGAATAATGAAAACTAAAATTATTTAAGTTCATCTATATATCTTAAATTGATACAATTTATAAATTAAATGATAACATCTTGAGGATATAATAGTTTATTTTTCTGAAGCATTTCATTTTCAGCTAGATATCTTCATTTTTCAAAACAATGTAAATTTAAATGCATGAAACCATTTGTCAAAGGTGAAAATTTTGTAGGCTTATTATACCCCATGAAACTGACATTTTCGATTGATACTAAGTCCAGTAACTGACTAATATATGAACAAAATTTCCTGCTTTGAGAATCAGTTATATTTACTTAATGTCAGTGCTGGTGTTGAAAAGATTTAAAGAAACACATTTTGGGAAAACACATTCTTTTAAGTAGTTATAAATGAAAATCGATCTTCGGAAACTAGATTTGAACGTTTGTGATACAAATAAAAGATTTTGAATACCTGATGAAGAGTAACTTTATAAAAATAACTATTGTGACAGCATGGGTAAAACTATGGTTGGGAGAGTAACATCCTAAGCAAAGTAAGCCCCCCCCCCAAAAAAAAAAAAAAGAAAGAAAGAAAGGAAGAAAAAAAGAAAGATGACTACTGGATGATTTCATTCACTGAAATATGGAAGTAACAAATGTTAAGACAAAATAAATTGAAAGTACATCCTAGAAATAAGACTAAGATTGTGGCTAAAAGGGAGGGAGGAGGAAGGTGAAAGGAAAGGAGGAAAGGAAGGGACTATGGACTATGGTGAAAAACTGTGGGTGTTAAGAGTTGTGACCTATACCTCTAGCCTAGATGTAGTGTTGTAAATCAATGTTACCCCATTTGTAATCCCATACTGACTACATCTTTCAAGTATAATTTAACTTTGAAAAAATGAGAATGAGTTAATTTTTTATCAAAATGCATTTTCATGTTATGTGTGTAATAATTATATTTAATATTAGTTGTATGGTATAATATATTTAACTGAATGTGTGCCATTAATAGGACAAAATGCTGGGAAAAGTGATATGCGCATGTAAGATATTCTGTAAAGTTGCAACTTGTGCTGTAAGCTCATAAAAAGTATGACTGCAGCTTTGACTAAAAAGTATTAAGAAATAGAAAAAAATTTCAATGAAAAGCCTCATCAGCTATTTTCTAGCATAAATTTGCCAAAGAATGTTCTTTGAATGATCTTTCTATGCAGTTGAGAAGGCTAACAAGTTTGGTCACAAGCTCACTTCTCATTGCCAATGATATTATCCATTTACTCCTCCATTTTCAATTTAAATTTAATAAGACTTTTAATTTTTTCCCCCAGAAATCTTTGTAGAATCTCTGGAGATCTCTACTCCCATTGTTACTACTCCAAGATTGAAAAACATGCCTAGTAAACATTGCATGGTCCCTATATATGTTCCTAGTTTCCTCATCTTTAGTAAAATATTAGTACTTACACCAGGGGGTTGGTCTCTTGTGAACATTCCCCAAGTATGCCAGTTCAGGTCATGCCTAAATGATGGGTGCTCCACTTCCCCAAAACCATACACATAGTCTGATGGCAGGCGAGTAGATATTTGAATGAACTGGTCATTAAAAGTAAATCCAGGCAAGCTAGTATCCCAACTAGAAAGAAAACATGTTTCCTTTAAATATTTGTTCTTTAAGCATATGTTTAATTCCTTAAACATACACAAAGTGGTATCACAAATAATAGTGGCAATTATTTCTTAGTTCATCAAAAATAAATGCATTATATGACTTACTATATCCAAATACCAAGGAGAAATACATAATTATGATGACATAATTTTCTTTTGTCTAGTCAGAAATATCCAAAATAAGTTTCAAATATTCTGCATTATTGTGAATCATATTATAGTTAGCATAATTATATGTTTAATTTTAGACATTCATTGCTTTAAAATAAAATTAGGATACTGTTATAAATGGTATTGGACTAGAAGCAATGTATGTCCTAGAAATGGAAAATCTCCAGATTTCTTTCCCTTGAGCTAAGTTACAGTATTTTTTCCACATATAGAATAAAAAAATCAGTATCAAAAAATATATATTTGATATTATCATTCCAAAACCTTTCAAAATTGCTATTCCCAAGTCTTTTCTTTTTATCATGTATTAACAAAAAGGTTTACATAGAAATCCAAAAGAAAAGTTTCCCAGAGACCTTTTTTTTTCTAGTTCATTTGCAAGAATATAAAGGAGAATAATAAATTAAAATAGTACCATTACAAGAATATGGAACAATGGATTTTTGTGTTAATAATTTTGAAAAACTGCATCCAAAAAAATGTTTCCCACACAATGGTAAATAATGCTTTTGTACCAGTATTTCTTGAAAAATAATTTATCTCTTCATAAATTTGTAACATTGGAACTAAAATATTGTAGCAAAAATATTTTTAAAAGGAGACAAACATACATCTTTGTTATCTGTATCCCTCCTGACCAACCCGAAAACATTCTGAAAATATCTTTTGAAGCATAGTATGAACCACAAATTATATAAAAGTTTACTAAATTAAAATAATTATTTAGATATTTTTCTTTATAAATGGCAAATATATCTAGACTTAAGTATCTGAGTCCCTTTTATCAACAGCTAGTGGAGACAAGTACTAACTGTCATATTTCAGAGCCAATAAACTACATTTCAACATAATTAATATAATCTTCAAATATATTCTTAATGAAAGAATATATGAATCTTAGTCTCATCATAAATGGCAATCCCATAGGTAAATGGCAATTGTTTTATTTAGAAAATGTTAAATAACACTTATTTAACACAATCCATTATTAGAGTGATAAAATACTAATAAAGTGGAAGATATGAAAACAATCATCTTATTTTTTTCCTTCACATACAAAAATCTGATTTTCCCTTAAATCAAATAATTCAGTCTCTTACATAACTCTTCCTGTGCTTCTTCTTCGAATTTGAATGCCAAAAGGATCTGTCTTGATTTCAGCATCATAAAGTCTATTTTCATAAGTACTAGTTGGTGTAGATGGAATGTTCAACGGCACTGGAACCTCATATCTCTTATTTTGGGGATCATAAATCTATTGTAGAGAAATAACAAAAATGGTTTTGCTTTTGTTGATACCATGTAAATAGAGTTAAAATTAGTTAATGTTTCAAACAACAGTGTTTGAGCTCTTGTTCATGTAATTCCTAACTAATATATCCTAGTCCCAGATTGCATTTTATCTTTATTAAATTTCTTTTAATGTATTTTTCCACACAACAAGAAATATTCAAAGGTGAAACATTCAAAAATGGATATTTTCTTTGATGAATATACCCAATTAATTAGCATCTCACATGCTAAGACAGAAGTTGGTGAAGTTATTTGTAATACAATCATAAAATGAATAATGTTAATTTATGCTTATTCATGTTTTTCATCAGTATATTTTTTAGAAGTTAGTGTTTTAAGTCTATATATACTAACTTTGATTAAGTCATTGATATTTATTGGTAAATCTTATCCAGAATTAGTGTGCGATAACATTGAATAAAATGGGAACTTTAATACCAATTTTTCTTAAATTAAGATCATTTACTTTTAAAATTAACATGTATTCCCTTGCTGATAAAGAGGAACCCTTTTCTACAAGGTTAATCAACATTTTTTCTTTCTATTTTAAAATTTGTTCTTTTTAATTGAAATAATATTTGGATGTTTTAATAGTCTCGTTTTGTTTTTTCTTCTGGATATCTATAAGATATCCTTAGTGTATTTCCTGATAACTCCATTTTATTTTTGCTTTCTCATATTCTGCAGTTTCATAGTGCTTATTGATGCTAGCTAAAAAAAATACACGTTTTTTTATTTATAACACTATATTTACATTGCTATATTTACATTGCTTGATTACAATGTGTGATACATATGTCACACTGTTTTAAAAAACTGTCAGCTAATTTTAGCTGCAGTTCTATATGATATGCTTTAAATATCAGTTTTACCATTTTTTTAAAGTTGTCATGTGCATATTTTCCCAGATAAACTTAATTTTATTGTTTCAAAAATATTTCATGGGATTTCTATCCTTATTTTAAAAACATCAATTGAAAACAAGGTAGAAATTTGTATGAAAAACATGTGGGATATCTCCTATATCTTGGCAAAAGATGGTTATATAAATATATACATATATGAAAAAATTTACCAAGCTATATATTTATAACTTGTGCATTTTGCTAAATATAGATCAATACAAAATTGGTGAGAAAAAAATAAAATATATTAACTTGAAAATATTTAGGAACACCTTTTAATTTCTTTTCTTAAAGACAATATACTTGTCCTTATAAATTTTTATGCTTCCTTTTAAAAATTTTTATTTAAACTTGCTAATGGGATTTGTCATTATTTCAGCCCCTAATGGTAAATAATTTCTAATATTTTTTCTAATTGTTTCTGTAAGATATCCTTAATGTATTTTCTGATTTCTCCATTTTGTTTTTGCTTTCTCAGTTTTTAGGTTTTAGATTGTCTTAAAAATATTTAATTAGTAATCATGTTTAATTTTTCTGTTTGATTAAGGAGATTCCCAAAATACTGATTCTATATCACTTCCATATGTTTAATTATTCACAAATTATCTAAAATGGGCCCTTAATGGAGAAAAAAAGCTTTATTTTAATAAAACACAATTTCATCAAATTCATTAATAGCATTAGTACATTTATAGCAGTAGTACATTAAATATTTAACACCTATAATGTCTTGAAATGATGGTGAGTCATGCATTAGAATAGTTTATATCAAACATACCTTAAACTGCAACATGTCATTTTTGTGATATTTCACCTCCACACGGAGAGTCGAAATAGGTTCAGAAGGTAGCTTTAGCTGTGAGTTTGTATTCAACTTAAGGTCAGCTGTTACACCCATTGATGAATACTGGATTGAACTGACTGAGTAAGAACTGACTTGTGAAGGAAAGTAGCACTGAGGTACTCCGTATTCAGCACTCTAAAAACATAATACATATTCATTGCAGAAATTATAAAGTTGTAATATTTGACTTAAAAATATTAAGGTATACATGTAAAATGACATCTTTAGTATGACTTAAATTTTTATAGTTTAATATGAAAATAAAATTATCACAACATAAACTATTTATTGCAACCTGAGATATCAAATATATGATATAATATGTTTATATACTTACTCTAAAGAAAAGAAGTAAAGCAGAAGATTTAAATATCATAACATTTAAAAAAATTGAATTAACATTGTTTTACAGACTTGCTAGTGTATTAATAGTGTGGGATTTTCTCCCTCATATGTAGTTACTGCAGTACTCCCACCACATCTACTGTGCTCACTTCCTCACCCCTAATTTTTCCCTCCTCAATAATAACCTATCAAATGATATTGGAAGTTTTAATAACTTGAGGCAATATATAAAAGAAACCTTAGACGTAACACTTCATAGCATATGCTTCAAAAATATCTTTGTGGATTCATCTCCAGAAGCAAGGAAAACAAAGAACATAAATAGGACTATGTAAGACTAAAATCATTCTACACAGGTGAAGAAACTGCAACCAAAACAAAAAAGACACCCTGCTGGATGGGAACAAATATCTTTCCATCTTACCTCCAATAATGGGATAATGCCAAAGATTTAAGATATACTAAGAATACATGTTCCTCAACTAAAAGAAACGAAACAATCCAATTAAAAATGGACTGAAAAACTAGATCTTTCTTCAAAGCAGCTATACAAATGACCCACAGACTCATGAGAGAATGTTCATCATTACTTGTCATCAGAGGAATGCAAATCAAAGCCACAATGAAATGCCACCTGTGAAAACAACACTATCAGAGGGTAAGAAACAAAATGAGTTGTGTATTGGCTAAAGAGTGGAGGAAAATAAACCTTCTTGAGCTGTTGTGGGAAGGTGGACTGATCCAAACCCTATGGAGAAATTATACAGATTTCTCAAAAGACTACATATGAATCTGCCCAAATGACCCCTCAGTTCCATTCTTAGATATCTACCTGAAGAATATAAAAACACTACTTAAAAAGGAAACGTGTACTCCCATAGTAACTGCAGCATTATTTAAAATAGTCAAGCTAAATGTCCCAAATCAGAATACTACCCAGTAATCAAAAAAAGGATAAATTGTCACCATTTGAGGAAACATGAATGGAGCTTAAAGTCGTTATGGTAAGTGAAATATATCAGGAGAAAGACAAATAACAGATGAAGTCACTCATATGTGTTATGTAGAAATAGTGTCACATAAAGCCAAAGTAAAAAATAACCCTTGAAATCTGACAGTAGAAGGAGGGTACTAGACAGAAGGGAGAGGGAGAGCAGAATGTAGAGCACAATTGTCTGTGATGGTAGACTATGGGTTTTCTGGAGTGGGTGTACTGTGGCAATATGGGTCAAGTAAGGATTCCTACACTTTTACAATTGAAACAATGTGAGAACTAATAGTAACCTAATTAGAAATATTATTTTAAACATAACACTGTCTCCTTATGACATCATATTTTGCTTGAATTAGTCACAGCAAATCACTTTCAGAATGCAACATTCTGTTAAATGAAGTTATGATATCCAAAGTGCCTGGAAAGCAAATGTTTACATTTATTCTGACATTTACTAAGCTATGTCTATGGAAAACTAATTAAAATAAATATGTCTGTCAAAGGTCTTAATTAAAATTCTTATGAACTGTACAATTAAAATTCTATTATGTAAAGTTTATTTTGAAACATTTACATAAAAGTGATATTAAGAGTCAGAATTTAAGTTTTTATTACCATTTGCCATAAACAACCACGGCTTTTGCACTTTTCTTGAGTTGCAAAGTCTACATCTGGGTAACAGTCAAACTTTTCAGCATCTAAGAAAACCTGATTCCATTGAATGGTAAAGTTTCTTCCAAGGTTTAATTTCAGACTGTCAATTGTGAGACTCTTTGGTAATAAAAAGAAAAGAAAGCATTAAAGAAAATTTCTGACCAAATATAATAAAAAAAAATTTGTATTTACACAACAGTCATAATTCTTTAAATAAATATTAACAAAATAGAAAACAGTCAACATTGTATGCCATCGAAATGGTTGGAAACTCAAGACAGGAAAATCATGTGAAAATGGGGAATGGTGATACAAAACATTAAAATCAGATATATTTCAAGTTCTCAGTCCTTCCACTTAATGCTCATAACTGTTTGGGAAACTCTATAAGTTGCCTGCACTGTAAGAAAAGAATAATGACCCACATTAAGGTGTTGCTATAAAAAATAAATCATATTGTGGAATTTAAAGCATCCCATATAATTCTATACTATACATGCCATCGTATATATGAAATAAATGTTAATTTTCCAAAGAAGTAAAAGTCGACCACTTCTACCAATATGCTCGCTCTCAGAGTAAAAACCGGGGAATATCTATTTCTTTAATTCTGTACCTAAGTTTATCAAGTTCTTCCATTATTTGAGGAACATATTAGAGACAAGATAATATGGTATTATGCAAAAAAGAAAAAAAAGAGGATAATTATATATAGATAATAGATGTACAATTGCTTCTAACGTTGTGATGTTACAATTCTGTGTTTATTATTTATAAAGCTTAGCAACATTTAATATAATATAAGCAAAATTTAGCTCAGAGTCAAGAAAAATATTCATACAAATATCATCATTAGCACAGTAGAGTTAGTAAGGTCATCTGCTAGTGTCTGTTAGATAAGATATTAATTATCTTAGATATTAAGTATCTTATCTAACTTTGTATATAGTTAATTTAGTGTCCACTCTATCAGCATAGCAATTATTGCTATAATTGATATGTTAAAACATTTTCAGATATATAAAATAGTTTTCCTAAAACATGCTATTAAACCCAGACAAAATTCTTTAAGAAAACTTAAAGATTTCTGTCTTATATAGTATCGTATAAACCTTTATGTAGCATAAAAATATATATAGCCATAAATTGAGGTTACAAAAAACAAGTGACATGATTTTTATTTTATGAATTTATGGTAATTTAAAGTCATATAGTTTTCAATACACCTATATTATTCAATTTATATGAATTAGTTCTTATAAGAATAAATTAAAACATATATCCTAAATGAAAAAAAAAACCTAGCATATATATATATATATATATATATTTAAAACTGATAAATGAAAAGATATAGGTCACAAAGCTAGAGTACTGACAAAAAATACTCTAGCAAATTATTGTATATTTTAAATATTTTGAAATCCATGATAATGATGTTACTAAAGAATTTGTATTATATGGAGGGTGGAGAGTTAAACACCAATAAAATCATTTCATTTCTATGCTTTAAATTACTGTTGCCTAATATTTTAAAGATATAAATGTATTATTGAAAGCTACATTATGATGGTAAATAAATTTTACAATGGGAAAGACAGAAAAATCATTTCATTTAATTATTTACATTAAGTTATGTATTTAACTACAGACCACAGGACCAGAAATCAAGCCTGATTTGTCACTTCATTTCCCTCTTTGGCATATCTATGAGAAAAGCCTAAAATTATAAAACAAGAGAGGCCCTTTTGTAATATGAGGAGACTGTGAAAAAATTTCAAGATAGAACAAGATATATTCTGAGACTAATGGGAAATCATGAAAAAACAGAGAATGGTTAAAAAGTAAATCCTTAAATGAGAGGCTAAAACATTTAGAATATGTGTTCTACAGGTGATTTAGAGTTCATGATAAGAGAAAGTAAGTAAGGCATATATAAGTGGTATCCAGGATAAAATGAAATAAACATTATAAATTGATATGACTTAAAATGTAGTCAAAAAAGAAATAAAGTAAAACAAAACAGAAAACAATAACAAAATATATAAAACAAATTTATTTCATGGAAAACATATTGAAAAACCAAGATCCTAGATAATGCTTTAATGTTAAGTGTTATAGAATGTGATAGTTAAATATTTTTATGTATTATATACCTGGTTGGAAGGATGATAGGTAAAATTGAATTGATTATTCATTTGTTGACTATTTTCCATCACTATAACTTCTGTGACAGTTTGTGTCAGCCCAAGGATTTTTATAGTCTCAAATGCTAAAATGGTGCCTTCATTGTATGATGAATGTGTGCATATAATATCTAGTTTGTTCTGGAAAAAAGTATATAATATTATAAATTAATTAGAAATTCACTCAATACAAACCTGAAGCAGAGTTGTGAATTAAGAAAAGAACCAATCATCTACTACAACATTCCCACCAGCAATCTATATTCAACTAATATATATGTATGTTTATATTGGATATTTATGCATATATATACATTCATTAATTCTCATTTTTATACACACACTATGAATTTATTTTCAAGTATAACCAAAATTTTATTGACACAATATTCATACAGATGGCTTCTCAATTTATATGCAAAATTAGTCATGAATAATTGGCTTCTATAAAAAAATGAATATATGAAGAATGAAGCATCTACAATTATCACTGATATTATGCATATTAAAACATTTTCTAATATAATGAAATTATTTTCCAAGTGTATTTACCCAAATAAAGTTCTTTAGGAAGCTTGAAGATATCATTTTATCATCACAAACTCATCTACTACATTTAAATATAAAAACTTAAGGTAACTATAAGGTAACAATTTTAATTTCACAATTTATTTTGTTCTTGCCTTTGAAATTTTGAGATAATGAAAATATCTTTATGTAAGAAAATCTATGATGAAGGAATAACCCAGTTATTACAATAATTGCATAACAAGCTACATATTTAATAATGTATCTAAAGAGAATGCTTACAGTAGATGCTGAAAATGTATACAGTATGTAGGTTCCATTTTTTATGGTATCTGAAATGAAAAACATGTCATCCAATCAAAATTTAATATTAAATTTTCTGTATTACTTCACAGTTATACAACACAAAGAATTTGAAAAATTTAGATGTTATAATGGAACTAAGCCTCTTCAATTTTCTATTTCATATATATTTTAAAAATTTTCTTCTTTTATATTTATTTTTTACATCATTGTTAATTTGATTTCTGCCCTCATGTGTAGTTCCTGTATTTCTCCCACTTATCACACCCATGATCGAATCAATACAGCCTTGGTCTCTTCCGTGCCCTGATTTGATGCAGCCCTCTTCCCCTTTTCATCCCTTGATGGATTTCTGAGAACAAAGGTTAATATGAAAGCTGTATTTTTTGCCTAACACTTTATTTTTATTCTCTATTGATCATTCATGTAAATGACCAAATATGTATAAACTAATGCCAAAATTGTAGATTCTCATTAAAGATAGACTGCTTACTTGTCAGGTTTAAATTTTCAAAGTGTGCTAAAGGTTACTGTCAAATCAGAGAAAACAAGTTATGAAGATAGATTGAGCAGAAAGAAATTGAAACAGAAATTAAATAGAAAGATATATATGTGCATAAACATATATGTATACATATATAAAGATGTATATATGCATTTACATATATATACATGTACACATATATAGGACAGCTAAATATAAAAAGAAAATCTATTAAAAGAAATGGACAAATTTATTAATTAATATATGAGAATGACTTTAAATGTAAGATTAATTAACTCTAAACATTACATTTACGATGACATAATTAAAAATTAACAGAAAGCAGCTCATTGGTTTTATCTTTATATATTAAATTTTCACATTCATGTTAATGAGATAATTAAAGGCATTTAAAATGGAGTATTTTTGTAGTGTTTATATTTTAAGAACATAAATGTGAATAATTGCATATTAAAACTTTAGTGTAAAAATTAGTTTTAACCATTTAAATTTAATGAAGAAATTATGTATTGTCTACATTCATGGATTCACTATGCATTTTACCTAAAATAATAGTTTCATAAAGATGCTTATATTTATCGGATATTTTATTTATACCCATAGAAAAGAATTAACATTAAATATATTTAATTTTTTCAAATGCTAAACTTTGTAATAATAAACATCACTAAGGTAAATCAAAAAGAATTGAAAAATTAAAACTCCTTTTTTTGATGGCTATAGCATTGTAATCATAAGGGCAAAATTTTCATCATCAGAATGAACATTTTAAAAGCACATCATTTTAAGGCATACCTTTAGTTTCTCCATCATCCCAGAAAAAGTCTCCTTTTGCTGAGTTATTTTCGTCTAATGCAACTATAAGTCCTAGAGGGTTTTTCCGGCTACAAGTGATTAACAACAAGTGCATAATATTGAAATATTCTATTAATAAGACCATTTTAATCTGTTCTGTAGAATTCTATATTCACACAAAAGCACTGATATTAGTAAAATCCATGTCTATTCTTATTCTCATTTATGAAAAGAATGATTGATATAATTAGAAAATAAATGATAGGAATAAAAATACAACACTGAATTTCTTGGACTCCAAGACACCAAAACAATTGAAACAATGTCATAATATTTCAAACTAAACCAGAAAATGTAAATGTATCTTAATAATGTTCTGTTCAATATCTATTAGATGACATCTTATATACAAAATAATAAAAAATACAATATAATTTTTAATATCTAATAGATTCTCAAATATTCTTAAAAATGAAGCTATTTTATTCTGATAAATGAGATGGGACCTCAATTTTTCTCTCTTATACATTGCTATAGATTTTTTAACTAAGATATCTGGTTCAAATTAAAGTCCTTCCATCTTACACTACTGAAAGTGTGAGTTTCTCTTGTTCAATACAACTCTATCCAATTTTTTGAGAACACAGTCATGGAACAATTCCAATATAAAAAAAGGAATAAATTCTAGAATGCTAAAATAATTAAATTAGTAGCATTCAATCACTTTTTGGTTCCTGTGATCAAATACAAATTTTGAGAATAGGGAGCTTATTATACAGTAGACTTTTATATTGGAGACTAGAGTTAAAACCTTGTTTTCACATATTTTATACTGCATTGATTAAACAAGAGAAAGTAAATAATATAATTTCACATAATTCTAAATGTTACAAAGTGAAATTGGAGGGTAGAAAATGACTATCTGTTGGACTGCTGCTGAATATATAGATTCAATATTATTCCTTCCATGTCTATGTACCCAGAAATAATGGTGTAAGATGGAGCACCAGAATTTTAATTTCTTCATTTTTTAAAATAATTCTGGAATTTAGTCTTACTGGACAACTCGATTTTTTTCCTGTTAGTAACCTAATCTTAAATATCTACCTCATTTATCAACTCTTTATTTCATTAAAAATCAGATTATCTTTCATTGAAAACATTGTATAAGAGGTCAATGCATTTTGTTATAAGCCATAATTTCCATTCTAATTTTATTCTCTTATTTTTCATCCCCTCCCTCTTCTTATTACATGGTGCAGGCAAGCAAGGCACCTCCTCTTTTTATGGAGATGTCTTTATTACACAACCAGCTTAGTTCCTCTTTTCTTTTAGGACATCAAGTTTTTTTCTACCTGAAGCCTTGCATAGGTTTTCACTCTCTGAAATGCTTTCTCACTTGTTATGTGAATGCTTGACTCCTCCTTTTGTTTCATATCTCAACCCAGAAGGCATTTCTTCAAACTGGCCTTCTCTAACAAACCTAGCAAAAGATTTCCTGTCAAGTTACCCACAACCACCTTACATTTTTGTAATTATATTACACAAATTTTTCCTGCTTCAAGCCTCCTTTCAAGAATGAAGACTTATTATGTTATAATTTTTTGAACTGTCATTACATTATTGTTCATTTTTCACAATAAGGATTTTTCTTACACCCTTAGGTGTGGTTACTATAGTTTTCCTACAACTAACTCACCCATAATTCTCACCATAAACCTGAAGCTCCAGGAGTGGATGGAGGAGGGGGAGGGGATAGAGATGCAAGCCCAAGGACAATTCATCTTTAAACAATCAAATGTTTAATAGTGTAATGGAAGAACAGATTATACTCTTAAATAATCAAATGTTTACTATTATAAAAATAATTGTTTTTCTAGCCATAAGACTTGTAGTCGATAATTTCCTCCATAGGTGGAATATCTGGTGAGAAAACGGAACAAAAATCTTTACATCTTCATTGTTAATTTTTGACTGAAGGAATGTTGATCTTTAACACTGCATTGCTTTCAGTGTACATCATTATAAATCAATACTTGTATATACTACTTTAGCTTGACACTAAATAGCTATTTCCAAAAAAGTGAAATATTAAAACAGACAACAGGTTATATATCAGGCAACAATTTTAGTTTTACCTTGCAGATGTAGTTACAGCAGGTTGTTGAGTAGGAATAATATAGCCTCCTCGAATATGTATCCCTATTTTGTCTGCTGGGAGATACATATCGACACGCTCTTTTCTCCATGGTCTTTTTGCCCCCTAATGTTTGTAAATTAAAAAAGGTCTTTTTTTTATTAGTATTAAAGATATTATACTCATTTCACAAAAATTATAATTTTACACAAATATTTCATTATGAGTAGATAATTCATCTAAGTGAGTATATATTGTTTTCTAATTTCAAAAAGTGAAAAAAACAACAACAAAAACCTCTACATGTAAGTTAAATGATCTCGTACTTACCTTTCTCCTTGTTTGACCTAGCATACTCCTATCCAGGTCTATCCATTTTGTCACAAAAGGCAAGATTTCATCTTTTACTTTTAATAGCTAAATATATTTCATTGTGTGTGTATGTGTGCATATATGAGATATATATGTGTATATATACAGACATATGCATATGTGTGGTGTGTGTGTGTGTGTGTGTGTATCCCATACCTTCATGTACTGGTGGAATGTAGAGAAACAAAACAAGGAGACACAAAACCAAGCAAACTTTAGAAAACTGACTGTAAATTTTAGACAATCAGATGGAGATTATGTAACAGAGGGTTTAGAAGATCTAGTGGACTATGGTGTAGAAATGGGAGCTATAGTAACATAAATCTGAAGAGGAGTGAACCTATACCTCTAAGTTATATACAGGATTGTAAACCAACAGGCTTCAATAAAAATAATACAACAGAACTACAAGCATTAAAAAAAGAACCTAGAAACTTACCCAAACTATCATAGCTAAAGCATAAGATAAAATGGTATGCAATAGTTAAAAGGAATAAAGAATGTTTTTTTTTACTCTTCTGAAGTACTTGTCAATCTATAGCGTTACAACAAAGAATCAAGGGAAAAATATAATAAACTAACAACTTATTGTTAGTTTACAGAAAATAGGTGAAAAATAAGTTCACTATGTCAAAAAAATAATTGATCATAAATCCATTTTTTTTCTATAGTAGTTAGCAATATTTGAACTGAGCTCTTCTGTTCTTCTTTTGGCTTACAGTAACTTGTTTTATAGGGAATTGTGTTTTGAATGCCTTTTTCTATACAAAAGATTTTATATTTTAGTAATTTTGAATTTAATATTAATTTTATATGATTAGTAAATGTAAATAATAAGAAAGATAATGTCTTTTAAAAAGAATGTATCTCAAAAGACCTGTCAATTAAAAATGTTTGTTGTGTATGAATGCTGCGACGGTATCTTTTCAAGACAGAATTAAAACACTCCAAACATTTGAATGTGTTTTATAAAAAAAAAAAAGGTTAAGATTAGCTTAATACTTATGTCCTCTGGCAAAAGTATAAAGAATAGAAAAAAAATAAGTCAATGATCTTTCCTAGAATCCCTCCGGGTCATTTATATCTACAATTAAAATGTAATATAATAATATTAAAGATAAATGTCATGTTAATCATGTACAACAAATTGTATTCTTGCACAAACTTTTACACTTCTCAAATTCAAAATTATTCTTTTTTAATAGCAAAAATTTAGAATAGATATGCTATTTGGAATTAAATTTCTTTTTACACATTTTTGACATAGTACTTAAGAGCCTATTTTATATTAATATTACTTACAGTTTCATAATCATACCAAGTGGCGTTAGGGATATATGCACTCATTTTATCTGCTCCCTAAAAAAGCAAGGTAATTACAAATTATACATACATACATACTTATATATGTTTGTAGATTTTACTTCGATAGTCAATATGATAAAATCACACCAAAATTAAATTCAGTTTTTCAAATCAAGGAATTAAAATTTTCTCTGTATCTTTATAGCTCAATATTTTTTATGACTAGCAAAGAGTCCTTTGTATAGTTTTAGAGAATGTCATGATGTAAAATTTACCAAAACAAGAATTGAAGTTCAATAAATGATAACCAACAAAATGCATGCATGCATTTGTATTGTTATAATCTACATTAAAATTGTGAATTTGAGCACATTTTTTACGTATATGTCCTTGGGCTTACAGACTAATAAGCTTCAAATACCTTAAATAATTAGCAAATTCAAACATCTCTTTCCAACATTTTTCAGCATTTTCAATGATCCCCTTCTATAATTGAACAAAAATTCAGTCTTTATCTATTTAAATAAAAGTGCACTGTTATTATAAGATTTACTTTTGATTCCATAAGGGTTCTTTCCTCAAAAAATACTTATTTTACACAATTTTCTTCTCCCTGTTACAATTATTTGTTTGAAAAACACAAACTTATTTAATAATTTTAACATTTTTCAAAGTTTCATCTAGAGTTATCAGTTTGAAATAGTCAATTCAGTAAAACCAATTATCCAGATTTTTTGTATTTTAACATGGATTTGGCTAATGTAAAGAAAGTTTGCTTTAAACAATGAATTTGTTAAATTTCTAAGACCTACCTGTCTCAAGACAGGGGTAATAAGTAATGCGGGGCCCCATAAAAACTGAAGGTCTTCAACCCAGCTGTTTGTATCATCATAAAACCTAAGAACAATGACAATATAGTAATAAGAAATAATATGTTTTAATCCAACCTTCTCATTTTGTTTGCCTTCTAGTTTTTCCTGGGAATGACTTATTAGTTTTGATTTGATTTGCTTATTTAATTTTTTGAATATGTATTCTTGCACCCTATGGTTCATCAGACAAGAGAGAAGAAAAGGGAGTGAAGGAGGAATACAAGAAGAGGTGTGTAAGGGGGAAAGAAATAGTTCATCTAATATTTAAAACATCCATTATGTGATAATTTTATACACGTATCATATTGATGATAAACCACTATTTTTCATTTTTTTCCTGTCAGATAGTTGCTAAAGCTTCAGAAATTTTTCATGATCTACTTCTTCTCATTTAACTTTTTTCATCATAAGTTCCCATTTGACTTGAGTTTAAAATAGGATTAGCCATGGTTTTTCATTTTGTTTTATTTTATTTTTACTGTTTTAATGTCTATTTTACTGTTACTATTTCTATTTAACATTGCACTAAAATATTCTATATGTTCCAGGTGTGTTTCACTGTGAAGTAACATGTATATCTTTTGCACACAATGAATTCATGGTAAAATATACAAAGACAATCAAAATTCCTTGACTTCTAACAATACTATACTTGTTCTGTTTCAGAGTATGCTCACAATACATGCAATATGTCTTCAAAAATGTGTATTTAATTTTATAGTTTATTTTTTCTATTCATTTCTCATACTTCCAACTTAGTATTACTCAATCTATCAAAGTAATTATATTTACTAATATTAAAACATCTAAATAAATGTGAAAATTAGAGGCAGAATCCTATTTGGACTATATTAAAATCAGAAATTTTTCAATATATCTGTAAATATAATTTGAGAGATATCTGAATTACTGTACATAGTACTCACTCATGAAGAAATGGTCTTGCCACTGTTTCTCCATACACATGGGCTTTATAAAACAGAGTATAGAGGAAAGGTAATAAGGTGTAACGAATATTCAAGTAGTGCCTTGATGAATTAACCAAAAGAGAATTCTGTCCAAAAAATGCTGGGTCCTGGTGCTATGGAATATAATGAGAAATTGAAATAAGTAAGATAAAATGTGAATTACAAAATAGAGGCATATTACCTATTTTTGAAAAGCAAATATTCTTATTTTATAAAATAATATTCTTATTTCACCATCAAAGTATAAAACTATTTTCTAGTATTTTATGTTTTCATTTGTCTGTATGCTTTAATTAAACTTTGCTTTAAAATGTTCCATATGAATATTCAGTAGGCAACATGTTTACAAACATTAAGGAAAATAAATTAATACTGCGTGGATAGCAGAATTCCCAGACATTGAAATAAAGTAAATTATTCCATTCAAGTTTATATCCAAATAGTCTACTTCTAGTGCAGAAAATCATAGATGTTAAGAGAGTTATTAAGAAATATAAAAGAAATTGTGCTATTTTATGTAGAATTGGCTTGGTATATGTAGGTATCATGTCTCTTCAGTTGTCCTCCATCATTATCAGGTTCAAACCTGAGCAGTAGTCTGAAGGTGCTTTCTCTTTTCCTTTCTCCCTCACTTTTATCTTAAATATTACACCAATGAATCTCCAACATTTTTAAAATATCTCTTGGAATCTTCTTTTAGAGGACAGGATTGAATATAGAGTGTGATATATATTCAGATTCTTTTAGGAACTAAATGATGTTTAGGTAGTTTAGAACATGATGAATCTCTAATCTGTGCTTTAATTTCTGTTTTAACACACCACTTTCTAGGCTGTGGCTCAGTGGTTTTTCCATCTTCTTAAATAGTATTAAGACTCTATATGTAACCAGTTTGTGAACATGAATGAAATCTGAACCAACATGCACTTAGTTGACTTAAAAGTTTGATCAAATTTTCCCATTTTCTCTGAAAAACATGCCTGTCAGAGTCGACAGCATGCTGAATTTTCAAGGTTGGCAGAAAAATGTATGCCCTAGTACTTCAGCTACCAAAAATGCATGTTTTAATAGTGTTAATCATTTTTTCCCCAAACTGTCATTTCAGTTAGCTTATCATATAAAGACACTGGGCTTTAATTTGCATGTGTGTTTTTATACCCACTTTTTATTTCAATTTTTGTTTACTCAATTTTAAGTGTGCATTATTAATCCATCTTATCTGCATGCATCTCCACATTACAGGCAAATCATCTACAACTAATAATATCTTTAATTACTTGTGCTTTTTTTGTGAAAATCTAGAAATCCTTAATACTAGAATATTTTTATGAAAGAAATATTAAATGAAAATTTCATAACTAGAATCCAAGAACTCATACTCCAAATATTTTGGCTTTGATTTTAAATATAATTCACACACTTGTGTGTGTTTTAAGCTTATGTAAAATATGTTGGCAAGTAGCTTTTCTAATTTTTTCATTATTTTAATATACAAAATGCATCTAGATCTTTTAAGTGGAGAGCTTCTAATTCTTCCTCCCTGGCATGCTACAAATTTTCAGGTCATGTCTTCTACAAATAAAAAATTAAATAAATAGCTAAAATTGGATTATATTTTGTCTTAAAACATACAGAAGAAAAAAGGACTTACTTGATATCCTTCAGCATTATGGTTTCTGGAAAATGGATAAAATGCCCCAAGCTGCATCCATCTCCTGCAAAGTTCTTCTGTGGTTTCAACCACAAATCCACAGATATCTGCTCCAACCTAAAAAAAACCAAATGTGTGCACACACACATGTAGTTTATACTGTAAAGATTGTTTCTAACTTCATTATTTTACACATACAGAATATTACTTGTTGTCTATTTTTAATTTTCTTAGCATCATGCATATGTTTTTCTTTGATCTGATTATTTTTGATTCCATGAATAAGGCATAATTTGTCATTAAAACACCATTGCTCCTGAATCCAAAACTAATCTACTGGATTTGATTTTTCCCTACTTAGAGCACTGCAGCAGTAATAGAGTAAAAAAAAAAAAAAAGAAAAGAATATTTATAATGGAGTACTTATATAAACTTGTATTCATTCTCCTTCAGAGACATTCCAGAAAAAAAAGAAAAAGAAAAATACTGTCCTTATATTATTATTTACAGGTATTCCATATTTTTCTGAATTGTGACTGTAAACAAAAGATTTCAATGATTTTATTATCAATGCTATATAAATAGCATGTTTTATGTGGTGCACTGCATTCCTATTTTTCTTTAAGCATTATTTTTGTGAGACTCAAATATATTAAAGTTGCTCTGCATTGTACAAATCCCTTGAATATACAAAACGCTTCTATAAAGTATATTTCTTGGTGAATATGCAAAAATTTTACTCTTTTCCTGCTATATATATGCAATATATATGATAATTTTCCTCATTTATTGTAAATATAAGATGGTTAATCAAAACAAGTCCTAACCATTTCTAAGTACAGTTACAGTACAGAAAAGTTTCCATTGCTAAATTTTCTTGCCAGCCTGTAATCAAACTTAATTCCTACCACATGTAAATATGTGTTTAACATTTTACTTTAAATTCATTGATAATAAATTAGTCCACCTAATCTAACATTATAGGTCTTCAATTCATATGGACTGACTTTTCGCATACACATAGGAAACAGCCATTTTATTTATTGAATGAGTAATCAATTTGAATGAACAATCATTCTTCCACATGAACAGTTGATACTTTCTTCACTGACCTACAGTGATGGCACTATCATTGACCAAATTTTTATTTTACATGTGTATATTTGTGTTTTCTTTTGACATATTTGCCTACTTGAGCCCCACAATCAAAAGTCATATTAGTGTATGCCATTGTGTTATAGTATTAGCTTTAACTAGAAGGGAAATTCTCATGCTCATTTTTGTTTCTTTAAATTGTATGTTCTTTCACATAAGGTTTAAAATAATTTTTCACATTTCCAAAATGCCTTTTATAGGTTAAATTAGAATATCACTGCATTTGGGTAATAGTTTGGGAAAAATGTATATTTCTATTATATTCAGGCTTCTTATCCATAAACATGATTTATATTCATTTAATTAAAATTTTCTCAAAAAGAGCCTACATTTATTTTTAATATTTTCAGCTTGCTATTATTGCTATAATAGCACCATCTTAAAATACATTGTATCATTACTTAAGTTTTCTTCTATTTTGGACAAAACTTGTGATAAATTCACCTTTTAGTCAAATTTTCAGTCACTTTTGCATCTAGATTTTTGTTAGCTTTCCTCTAGAAACTTTGATTTCTCTGTGTATTAATTTCTCTAATTTTCAATACCTACATTGTCAACATTTCTGCTTATTTTTTGATTCATGAATATTTTTTTAATTATGGTTTTATTTTTAATTTCCAAATACAAGACTTTGTGTATTTTAACTTTTTTCACTTGGTGAATTTCTAGTTTTCATTGTATTCAGTGCATATGAAAGAAGAAATCATTAATTTCTTAATATAGCTTACATTTATAGCAGTATATACTGAATACAAACATTGCATATCCCCTTTCTGCATTATATAAAGAAAAAAGTCAGGTATTTTATGGTTAAAATATTTTAGTATAAATATCCTCTATTTTAAAAATTTTTAAGTTTTCTGTGTCTATCTTTTTTATATTATGAAGGAAAAACTTCCTTTTTAGCCTTAAATGTTAATATACTATTTTAAATATATTTAGATTTATGACTATACATTTATATGTATTTAGAGTTTATTAATAACTTATTTGAATTTTTTTATCAGCTTACCATGTGATATATATTTGCTTTCTCTGTACTTTGTTAATTGAATATTTATTTCTGTTTCATGTTAAATGTTTTTGGCTTTAATTTTCATCATTGTATTTTCCTCATTTGGCTTGATTATTATAGATATCACTCATAGTCTTATTTTTCATCATAAATTTACTAAATTAGAGTGTGAAATTTTCTGTAAAATACCTTTACTCATTTAACTGAAAATCATTAAGAAGACAATATTAGAAATGTAAGTATAATTCACAGCTTTTATAAATAACAGTATATGAAACTATTTACCAAAGGCATTCCAAATAAACCAAACTCCAGCATTCCTGTGAGAGACCATTCCATTTGCTCCCAAGATGCAGTGTTGTCCCCTAACCAATGTGAAGCATGTCTTCCAGTTCCAGCAAAAGTTGACCGGGTCAGAATAAAGCTTCTCTTATTAGGAAAAACTTTTTCTATAGCTCTTAAAATAAAATTGAATAAGTACATTAAGCTTATCCTATATAATACCAATATTTATAAATTCCAAATCTTAATCTCAAATTGATATAATTCTTAGAGTCAACTGATAATTGCACTTATTTTATCAATACTTTATTATAACAATTTTGTATTTTGATGCCAACTTTTACTTTAATACATCTGATCATTCTTAGAAATCTTTCAGAAACAGTTGGATATCTTTACCAAATGAAATGTTTTTTTTAAAAAGTAAAAGTAATATTGTATTTAAAATTATTTGAATTTCAGCCATACATTATACATGATAATAAATCAATATCTATCTATCATCTATTATCTACCTTTACCACTAAAAGTTCTATTCTGTTATTCACTATATAATTGATTCTCTTTTTCAGTTTATCCACTCCTTTCTATATTCCTTATGTAACCAATAACTTGTCTTATATTCTAAAAATTCTTTATATGACATCTTTACCAGCAGACATGTTTTTTTGTATATATATCATATTGTATTTGAAGTTTATGTTATAAAACACATTTATGTCTTTTATAAAGTGTAATACTCTTAACTTGAACACAGTACAAATTTTATAGCTCAATAATGCTATTTCTATGCTGCTGTTAGCATTTTTATATAATAAACAATTTTGGGATAAAGCTATATATTTGAGCTACTTTATTTCATCTGTTTCTAGAAGTTCACCATTTAAAACTGCTTGCCTATATTATGTCACTTCATATATGAGTTTTAGTAACTATTTTCTTCAATAAAAGACACATGATTTTACTTATTTATTTACTTATTTATTTATTTATTTGTTTGCTTGTTCATTCATTCATTCATTCATTCATTCATTCATTCATTCATTCATTCATTCATTCATTCATTCATTCATTCATTCATTCATTCATTCATTCATTCATATTTTCACATCTTTGTATTTCCCAGGGTTCACCCAGCAACTCCAATTCCTAATTGCTCCCCCCCACTCCCCTAGCCCTAACTGTGAGCTTTAGTTTGGTTGGTAGCTTGTTTTGACTTTCCTCCTGGCCTTTTGTTTGTTTTCCCTATAGGACAGAAATTTAATTCAGCATTTCAGTGTATATAAACTAACTAGTGTACTTATTTAAAGTATAATATTATTATAAGATTTTTATATTGCCTTTATAATAATAAGTTACAGTGTTGTCTTTCTAGAATTTACTTTTTCAGTGAAATACATAACACATAATATTCTACATATTTTACATCTCGCAATCTAATATTAGTAAGGAATTTTACAAAAATTTTGATATTATGGTATTATTTGGAATCTCAGAGATTGGCTTGAATATAAACTCAATAATAAAAATTACCCATTTGTGAGAAAATAAGCAAAGTAGGAAATGGAGTACATTGACTATATCATTATATAGGTACTTATACCAAAGACTTGCAAATAGGACACAATCAAAATATAATTGCCCTATTCTTTTTTGTTCCATGTTCCTTTTTTATACACAAGTCATAAAGTTGTTTCAGAAAATTATTCTGAAAGATACTACATGAATATTGACATTATCTTTGTTTCTTACCTGTTTTTATTTTTTTATTTATTATTTAAATTGTCATTTAACTACAATTATAAAACTCAATTTATCTGAAACCTTTCAGTTCACTTTTGAAAATTAGAATTTGTCTAGATGAATCATTCTCCCAGGACAGTTTTAAAACCCATCTTATTATGCAGTTATAAAACACAAAGAGTACCAGTGCTCTGAATGGTAATTTAAGCATATTTGTGGGCACTGGGCAGCATAGGTTCTGAGCACAGATGACTTGCTCTGTGGGAAGGCCAACAGAACAAGTTGACCCTGGCAGCAAGCAGCCAGGGCCCACAAGTCCATGGGAGACACTCATCCTGGGGAGGCCCTACATCTCTTACAATCTTCTGATTCACTGTATTTTGCTTTGTGTGGAAAAACTTTGCAAACTGCATTCTTGCAGGTAGCAATTGTTTGCTTTTGGAATTAATGAGCACTGTGTGATATATTGATAAACTTCCCAATAAAAGTTGTAGGTGAGCTGTGACAGGGAGAGTAGATCTCGAGTAGCTTCCCCCGCCTGCCCCACTCTGCACTTTCTCCTTCCCCTGTCTTCCTGTTTTAACACCTGCGTGAACTTCTCTAAGCTGTCCATCACAGCATATGATTTTATAAAAAGGATATAGTTAAACAAATGCTCTATGTAGTTCTTAATTACTATATTTAAAGTATGTAACTAACACTATGTTCATTCCAAAATATCCTTTTTTGGATATGATGAAGGTATTTTCTTTCTTTGCTTTCTTCATCTTGTTATTTTCCAAACACATTAACAAATTATAAATTATTAGCAATTATTATTTTTTTTTACAAATAAAACAGAGAAAAGTCTATATATATATATATATAAAGACAATTCTACATACGTTTCTGTAGCAATAGCCATGCTATATCCATACAGGCTATGAACGTCATACTGCTTTCCCCAGAACTGCACAGCATCCATGCAGATGGTTTTGGAATACATGACTTTGTCAAGAATATCTTAAAGAAATATGTGAGAAACACTTAAGAGATATTCTGCCATTTAACGCTTATAACTCCTATATAATGGCTGTCTAATACCACACTTGGAAATATATGAACTATGTTGATTCTAAACTATTCCAATTGAGTCTCCATTATATACACTAGTTATTAACCATTTAATATACTTACAGTAATGATTCCAAACTTGAATAATCAATAAATTCACTCTTAGAAAAAGAACATTTTGAATACTTATATAAACATATGCATCTGTATTATGATTCACATACCTTTAGATTGAATTTAAAACTAGAGCAGTGTATTTGAATATAATCTAATTATTCACATGTGTATCTATTAAAGATTTAAAGTCCATTCAAATATCTGATGATCAGGTTTTTTATGTTGCTTTAATTTACAATTGTGTGGTACAGTTAATGTCATGTTCTTTAGATATGTCCTTATAGAGATACCTTTTTCTTTGTTAAAAATTGTAACCCATTTTTAATGGTGTAAAATATTATTTAAGGAATAAGTGGCATGTAATTATTTATATTAGATTAATTCCATAACTGCATGAATATACAGTGATATGTTCATGAAATAAAAATGATTGCCTAAATTACAATTTTAAGAAAAGTTTCTTTTCATTAGTATTTCTTTGTTTCATAGGTAAGTATATATTTTTTTACATCATTGTTAATTTTTGGGCTGTATTTGATATATCCTCTCAAATGTAGTCTCTCAAGTATTCCCATGACCATAGCAACTTATGCTTTTCTCCCCCTGATTTGACCGCTCTCCCTCTTCTTCCCCTATTGTCTGTCTTAGATCCTTGGTTTGCATGAAAATTTTCTTTTCCTGATCCATTGTTTGGTATCCCTATGTTCCCCCTGTACATAAGATCATGCAATATTTTTCTGTTCCTTCACTTATTTTGCTAGCATAATCCCTCCTAACTCCATCCATGTTGCCACAAAAGGCATGAGTTTATATTTTTTGAACATTGATTAATATTTTATTGTATATATCCATCATATATTCTTGACTCATCTGTTTGTGGGCTTTTAGGTTATTTCTATATATTGTCTATTGTACGGCATGCAATAAACATAGGTGTGTATGTTTCATTTTAAATTAGTGTTTTTGTGTCCTTAGCATACTTTTCTAGGGGTGGAACTGCTGGGTCATATGTAGATCCATTTTTAATATTGTGGGGAACATTCACAGAGCTATCACTAGGAGGTGGACTATTTACTTTCCAGCAGTTTAATAAGAGGGTTCATTTTCTACACATGCTCCCCAGCACTTGCTATTCATGTGTCCCCTGTGCCCCCACCCTGGAATATTGTCACAGATGGTAAGTGGTGTCTCATTGTGGTTTTGATTTGCATTTTCATAATAATAACTGATGTTTAACACTTTTCATATACCTGCTGGCTATTGCACCTTTTCTTTTGAAAAGTGACCTTTTTCACTCTTTTGAACTTTTTTTTTTTTTTTAAAGAATGGTTTAGTAGTGTTGTTTGAAGTCTGGGAGTGTAATGTCTGGGTACTCTCTTTTAGTTAGGAGAGCTTCAGTTATTTGGATTGTCTGCCGGTATCTGTGTGTGTGTGTTTCCATATGAATGTCAGCGATATATGTTCCATATCTTTGAAGAATGCCATTGTGATTTTTATTGCAATTGTATTGAATCTACAACTTGTTTTTCACATGATAACTAATTTTATAATGTTGTTTCTTTGGATCCATGAGCAGGGACTTTTTTTTTTTTAATTATTCTGTTTCTTGTAACAGTGTTTCATAAATTTCCTTGTATAGTTCTTTTACCTCTTTTATTAGGCTTATTCACGGGTTTTTTAAATTCTTTTTGGTGCAGTTGTAAATGAATGCTTTTTGAATTTCTCTCTTTTAGGCTTACTAATAGTTTGCAGATAAGAAGACTGCTGATCTTTACACACTGATTTTTAACCTGCTACTTTATTTTTAATTAGAATTTTAACTAGAATTTCATGGATTTTTTAGGAGTCTCAATGTATAACATAATATTACCTGCAAATAATGATAGCTTTTTTTTCTTTCCCAGTTTGGAATCTTTTCCAAATCACTTTTCCTAACCACTAAAATTTCTAGTATCATTTTGAATATCTTTGGTGAAAGTGGACATTCTTTTCTTGTTCCATTTTCGTGGAAAGATTTTCAGCTTTCCAACCCTGAGAACAGTATTAACTGTAGGTTTGTCATATATTGATTTTATTATGTTAAGATTTGTTCCTTTTATATAGTTTTCAAGGTTTTTCATGATTAATGGATATTGAATTTAATCAAATGATTTCTCCCATCCACATGATTTTCTTTTTCTTCATGTGATGAATTAATTGCTTTTGGATGTTGATTCACCCTTATTTACCTGGGATACACTTAGTCATGGTATATAATAGCTCATAATTTGCATTTGACAGTGTTCCTTCTTTCTCATATTTTGAAAGAATGTTGATTGTATAAATACTTGTTCATCTTTGTATATTTGGTAAACTGGTTTGTGAAATAATCTTGCCCTGGACTTTCATTTTCCAGGGAGGGAGAGTTTCAATTAATGTTTCAGTTACTTTGTATGTAAATGGTGTAAGTTTCTATATCTGCTTTATGTCCATCCATTTTAGATTTTTTTTTTAATTTGAATGTTCATAGCAATTTCTAATTATCCTCTGGATTTCTGCTGTGTCATATTTTTTCTTTCATTTTTGATCCTATTTTGCTTCAGCTTTCTGCATTTTTTTTGTTTAATAGCTGAAACTTTGTCTATTTTGTTTATTTTTAAAGAACTAGTTTTTAGTTTCATCTTTTGGACTATCTTTTTAGTTTGTATTTTTTTTGTTGTTTTTGTTGTTTTTTCTAGTTCCACTAGATGGAAGATTAGGTTATTATTATTTTTTTTCTTTTTGGGGCCTGTATTTTTAATCTATATTTTTAATCTTAATTCTGCCTTTGTTGTGTCATATATTCTGGAAGTTTATGCTTTTATTATCATTAGTCTCAAGGTATTTTTTTTTAATTTCTACTTTGATTTCTAATTAACCCACTGGTATTCCCCGTGTAATATGAGATCTCCTGTCTTACTTTAATAGTTAAATTTGATTTTGATGATTTTTGTGTCCCCAAAGGACTCTTTATATGGTTTCAAACATCACATATGTCTTCTGATCCAGTATGTGATTGTTCCTGGAGAATGAACTATATACACTTAAGAAAATGTTAAGGTTCATGTTTTGGCAGGTGCAGTGTTCTTTAAATATGTGTTAGGTCCATGTGATCTAAGTTTTGTTAAGAGCTGATATGTTCTTGTTTATTTTCTCTGTTGTTCATCTGTCCATTGTTGAGAGTGGGGTGTTGAAGGCACTTACCACATATATATTTTCTCGATTGTCTTTTTTAGACTACCATTTGGTGAGAATATCATGTAAAGTTTCTTCATGTATTGTCCCCATGATCATTATATAGTGTCCAGCTAACATTTTTATCTGGAAGTATAGCTAATCTGATAAAAATATGGCTATGTCTGCCTTCTTTGGGGTGTCATTTTATTGTAGAAGTGTTTATTAATATTGCACTTTAAATCAATACCTATTGTTGGAACTTTAGGTGTGTTTCCTGGAGGTAGTAAGGTTGGCTTCTGTTTTCTAATTTAACATACTAACTTGTATGTATTGCTGAGTTTAGTCTATTAATGCATAGAAAGATTATTGACACCTTGAAGTCTGTTATTATCACTATGTTAATCATTTAGTGGTGCTATTTTATTCAGTTTTCAGTTCTCCATATTCATTCCTTTCTTGATTTAGATCCTAAAGTTTCTCATAGTACTAAACACTGAAGAATTTAGTATAATGATAGCATTCACTCAGTGCTTAATACAAAAAAAAAATTAGTAAAGATGTTGCATGTATGGAAAGGTCCTTACTCTCCTCATATATGAAGGGAATCGCTGCAGGATAAAGTATTTTTGCCTGGCCTATATTGTTTCAGAGGCTTTATAATGTTTTTCTTAATTTCATAATGCCCCAACATGTTTCTTCAGAAAAAGTCAATATTAACCTAATCAATGTTCCTTTTATGTTACCTCTTTCTCTCCCTTTCCAACCTTATTATTTTAATTTGGTGTGGAAACTTAGAAGTTTTACTACTATGTGTCTTTTCATAGACTTCCTTTCATTAAAATAGTTTGTATCTTTCAGCTCCCTGTAATTTATTTGTTTTTTCAATTTTGGGAAGTTTTCTAAATTATTTCCTTAAATAGCTTTTCAGTTCCTTTCTCTCTCTTCTTTCTAGGATAACTATGAAAAATGTTCTTTGTTTGTGGTATCTGACAATTCTTGAAGTGGTTTTTCATTCTTTTTCTTCTGTAGCTGTTTTTTGTGTTGTTAATTTTCATATTTGCATTTTTTAAATTATTGATTCATTTTTCCATGTTTTCTATTCAATTTCCATGTACATTTTTATAATTTTTTCTTTTCTCTGTTGCCTTTTTATATCCTGTATGTCCCTTATTTTGTTATTTATGATTTTACTTGTGCTCTTTTGCTTGTCGAATCTTGTAGCATTCTCTTTCTTTTCTGCATCTACTCATACATCTCTGATCTACTTTTCTGATTTTTATGTTTTATGAATTATTTGCTCTAATTGTAGCAATTTAAAATTCATTTTACAAGAAGAAAAATCTTTCCTTGACAGAGTGTTACATTTTGGAGATTAATTTTCTTTTTGTGATATATTTCTAATTATTTTTTTTTAATCATGGGTAGTTTAACAACAGCAAAGATAGATAATATACTATGCCCACATTTAAAATCATCTTTTTAAAGGAATCTTTAACTAAAGTTAAATAAACAAATGAAACACATTGATTTCAATGTCTCAAGTTGTACCAAAGTTGGTGATACAGAAATGTTAATTTTTATATTTACCAGTCAGCCAAGAAAACGACTCTGCTTGCTATAATTAGATAACCAAATGAAAATTACCTGGAGTAAAAGGTGGATAATTCAGGTTGTTTTCTTTGCATCCTTTTATTGAACCTTGAACAAAGCTAGAAACTTCATTCATGTCCTAAATCATTATAAAAGGAAAAATAGCTAATTTTAAATAATGGTAAGTATATCTATAAATTTCCAGCTCTCACATGATTATAAAAAATAAACAATAGTTAACTAAACCAATAAATGAAAATTAACTTAATATTGGAAATAAAATTGATAGGGTGTGCCCCCCCCCCCCATTGTCTCCTGTTTAAGATTGCAGATTTCAAGGACAGGTAATGTTAAAATGGGGGAATGACCTTAGCTGGAATTTCCCTTCAGGGGGATGCAGGGGGAAGAAAGAAGTGAAATAGTCTAGGTGAAACAGATTTCCTGGAAGGCGGGAAATCAGATTATATAAAGGGTGTGCAAACAAAGAGAAGGATTCGATGCAGAATCGAATATGGAGACTGGATAGAGAGAGAGGTTCAGTGGAGGAGAGATGGGAATCGGCCATCTTGTAAAGATGTGAGCCATGTGAGCTTGGCCACGTGGCCACCGAGGGCCTTCAACCCTCGGCTGGCCCAGGCTGGCAGCATGTGTGCTGAAAGCAGTTAAGGAGTTTGCAGATTTGAACTCCGTGTTGTAGTTTGCTTTGCTGAGTTTGATTTGTGTCTGAAAGAGGCCGTGCAAAAGTTAGGCCTGAGAAGAAAGTGAACTTTGCTGGTTCGACACCATGGAGTTCCTGCTACCTGAAGGTGACAAGGAGAAGACAGCGTGGAAGACAACGAGGAGCATTTAAAGGAACAAGTCTTCAAGCATCTGGAGATGGACTCTGTCTGGACATTGGTGAGACGATTTGGACTCAGAGACTGAGGATTTTGGGGCAATCTGGGAAAGGACTTTGGACAATACTGAGAAAGGGTTTGGACAATGTTGAAGTATTCTGAGTCTTACATGTTTCTTTTGTAGTTAATAGGATAATTAGAAATCACTTTGTTAGAAATAAATTAGTCTGCACTGCACTGATAGTCTTGCATTGGTTTGGTATTTTGGTTGAGAAGGC